>OX387259.1:4530440-4535440 GCA_947562095.1 Branchellion lobata
TTAGATTAGATTAGATTAGATTAGATTAGATTAGATTAGATTAGATTACGGGCACAGTTTGGTCTTTTTATCTGCTCTCTTCAATCACTCTATTTAAACGGTTTTCCTTAATAATTTTTAATTTCAAGTTATAGCTAATATGTGTATGAGTGCTATAAATAAGCTGTAAAATTGTGTTTTTTTTACAGAGAGTTAAATTTTTTGCGGTTTACAAAGAATCTTCCTCCATTTCTTGTTTGAAATGAGCAGCAGGGGCCTGAAATCGTCAACCGAGGGCTTTTCTGTGGCCGTGGAAGAGGGCTGAAAGAAAAGTTGAAAAGAAGAAATTGAAAAGAAGACATTTTTCTTGGTTTCTACGTCATACTCATCTCACAAGAATTGAACACTCTTCAATAGCTCTTGGATGTGATTAAAACGATTATTATATTCCAGCTTTGTACGTTTATCTTTTAAGTTTGTACTAAATTTTGCTCTCATCCGTCGATCTGGACTTTTTGTAGCAACAGTTTTGGTCGATTTGACTTTTTTTTTTAATTTTGCTATTTTTGTAGCCTTTCTAGAAACGTCAAACATTTTTCATCAGCTTTCCATGTGCTTATAAGCTATGCTTGATTCAAACTTTAGAGGCACATTGATTTGATTCTATGGTCAATTTTGCTTCTAATTTCCACCTTGGGTTTTTTACGACCTTACAGTTTTGATAAATTTGACTTTGTTGCTTCATTTTGTTTTTTGCCATTCTTTGCAGGGTTTCTTGGGGCATGACCATCCTTCAGTAGTTATCTGATGGCAATATGAGCTATAATAAACCTCCGAGATTTGTTTATTTGATTTCTTAGTTAATTTTGCTCCTTATCCACACTTCGACTTTTCATGACAATGCAGTTTTGGTTTGTTTTTTTTTGTTTTTTTGTTTCACTGTTTTTTCTTTGTAACATCTTTTGTAACGATGAATTTCTCAATAGTTATTCGATATGATTGTAAAAAATTTTATACCCCTCCGTGTTCACTTGATTCAACTCAGACTTATTCATACTCTGAACTTGTGAGGTTTTATCAGTTGGTTTCTATTGTTTACTTTCAATTTGATCCTTATTTTAAGCTGACCACTTCTAACCTTAGGCTCCTTCGATTAACACTTCTGCGCCTGCGGCATAATGATTGGCCTGTTCCGCTGTAAAGTGTGATCGGGTGAGCCCAGGTTTGAGTTTTAAAAGCGGCAACTCAATTAAAATACAGACGCCGTCCTAGAGTGTCCAGTCCTCTAGTAGCCCACAGTGAGTGAAACCGTTTCCATGGGAGCGCCTTTGAACATGAGGCTGAAGGGCGAGTTACAAATGTCTTGCTTAGGTTAGACTACAAAACGAGTAAGGTAACGTTTGAGTGTCAAAAGCAGTAATTCAGATAAAGAACAGACTCTGAGCTAGGGTGCCTTAGTCACCTAGTAGCCCAGCTGTTAGTAAAACCATTCTTCTGAAAGCGATTTTGAACAAAAAGCTTTGATTAGATTAGATTAGTGATCAACTGCCTCAAAAGGAAAGATTTTAAGCAGAAATTACCCTTGTGCGAAGAAGCAAGTGACTTGTTTTAAACTTTAGAGAAGCCTAAGTGGCGTGAAGGGAGGGAGTCCGGATCGAAGAGGAGTGAGCAAGTTATGATTTTCAATGAAAGAGAGAAGCCGCTTAGATAAACTTCTCAAGAACTTTATAATTAGTCTTTTTTATAGTGGCCTCGAAACTCTACGGGGTTAATGCCACTATAATAATATTCGTTTTTGTATTGTATTGTATTGTATTATTGGTGGAGATGCGATTTTTTTATTACTGCAATAGCGCGGGAGTTTATGGTGACGCTTGCGTGTGAGGCAATACACAAATTGTTGTAGGGCGGTATAAAAATTAATTTACTATGAAAAAAAAACTGTTTGTTTATTACGAATAAAAATGTAATAAAGCGCACATTTAATGAGAGGGTGCGAAGTGACTGCAAAGATACAATAAAATACTCGCTCGGAAAGAAGTCAACTGAATTTTAATGATTATAACAACAATAATTAAAAAAATTATTTAAAAAAGTGAGTAAATAAATAAGAATACGAATTATTTAAAATAATAATAATAATAAAACTCGTAAAAATATTTTTATACTATAATTAGAATCTAGAAATTTGAAGAGGTACTATTTATTATAAAAGAAATAGCTTTGAAAATTTGAAAACCAGCAACTGAGTAACATTATCAATAAATGAAATGCGTTTCATGAGACAAAAAAAATGGAATACAAGGAGGTTATGAGGGACTCAAACTGAAATCGAGCACATTCTACACACAGACAACACGTGCCACACACAGACAACACGTGCCACACACAGACAACACATTCCACACACAGACAACACATGCCACACACAGACAACACGTGCCACACACAGACAACACGTGCCACACACAGACAACACGTGCCACACACAGACAACACATGCCACACACAGACAACACGTGCCACACACAGACAACACGTGCCACACACAGACAACACGTGCCACACACAGACAACACATGCCACACACAGACAACACATGCCACACACAGACAACACGTGCCACACACAGACAACACGTGCCACACACAGACAACACGTGCCACACACAGACAACACATGCCACACACAGACAACACGTGCCACACACAGACAACACGTGCCACACACAGACAACACGTGCCACACACAGACAACACGTGCCACACACAGACAACACGTGCCACACACAGACAACACGTGCCACACACAGACAACACATGCCACACACAGACAACACGTGCCACACACAGACAACACATGCCACACACAGACAACACGTGCCACACACAGACAACACATGCCACACACAGACAACACGTGCCACACACAGACAACACGTGCCACACACAGACAACACGTGCCACACACAGACAACACGTGCCACACACAGACAACACGTGCCACACACAGACAACACGTGCCACACACAGACAACACATTCCACACACATAAAACACATTCCACACACAGACAACACATGCCACACACAGACAACACGTGCCACACACAGACAACACGTGCCACATACAGACAACACGTGCCACACACAGACAACACATGCCACACACAGACAACACGTGCCACACACAGACAACACGTGCCACACACAGACAACACATTCCACACACAGACAACACATTCCACACACAGACAACACATGTCACACACAGACAACACATGCCACACACAGACAACACGTGCCACACACAGACAACACGTGCCACACACAGACAGCACGTGCCACACACACAGACAACACATTCCACACACAGACAACACATGTCACACACAGACAACACATGCCACACACAGACAACACGTGCCACACACAGACAACACATGCCACACACAGACAACAAGTGCCACACACAGACAACACATGCCACACACATAAAACACATAAAACACAACAACAACAACCGATGTTACAACTGGGTGTAGATCTTGTGGTCATCGGTGGCGGCCTCAGAGGCAACGAGACCACCACTAACCACACCGACCACCACGTCGTCCACCAAGCCACCCATCAAGTCTGCGTCACATACCAGTGACTTCGCTTTGATACTGCAACTTGCATCGTTATTGTTATTGCTAATATTAACGTTATTAATATTTTTGATATTATTATTGTTATTATTATTGTTGTTATTGTTGTTGTTGTTGTATACGTCAGTGAAGACTGGTTCAATGGCCGACAACACATCCATGTCTTTGATCACCGCGTTGTATATATAACCACTACTATTGCTGTTACTATTATTATTATTACTATTATTACTATTACTATTATTATTATTATTATTATTATTACTATTAGTACTATTACTATTATTATTATTATTATTATTATTATTATTGTTATTATTATTGTTGTTATTTTTACTTACGTTATTCATACTACCGACGTTGAGACTAGCGCAAACGGTGTTGATCCCACCATTCCTCTTGGCACCGAGCCACGCCTTTGGGACCTTGCCCTCACCATAACGAGCCCCACCATCATCATCATCTTCCTCTTCCTCCTCCTCCTCTTCCTCTTCTTCGTCTTCAGCGTCGTCATTATCACCGATGCTGACGTCATTCACCCTCGTGACCACGCCTCCGTTGCTGTCCAACTTGTTGTACATTTCGCTGTAGCTGAACTTGCGCTTGTTGTCATGGCGACGGTTGGCATGGAAATCAGTGATATGCATTTTAATGGAAGAGGCGTCCATGGTCTTGAAAGGACACAAGGAGCACAAGAAAGAACGCTCCATACGCACGCTACTGCAGCTTTTTTTGCGCTTGCTACTACCGCCACCGCCACTACCACCGCCACTACCGCCACTATTACCACCACTACCGCCACTACCACCAACGCCACTGCCACCGCCACCACCAACAGCGGGATCTCGAGCAGCGAGTTCGTTGAGAAGGGCCACGTTTTGAGTCATCAGCACGGGACACTCTCCTGATGCCAGGTGGCCTAGAAGAAGAGAGGGAAGAAAAAAATGGAAAACAGAAATTGGGGAAGAAGGAGGAGGAAGAGAAGAAAAAGAGTGAGAGGCCACTACAAACCACACCACACCACACCACACCACACCACACCACACCACACCACACCACACCACATCACACCACATCACACCACACCACACCACACCACACCACACCACACCACGCCACACGTCACCACACCACACCAAACCACGCCACACCACGCCACACCACACCACACCACACCACGCCACACCACACCACATCACACCACACCACGCCACAGACGAACCAGCCAATTCGGCGTCGTCCTTGCAGTAAAAGAGGCACGTGAGGTGGCTGCAGAAGAGAACCTTCTGGCGCTTGCGCAGCTGCTTGGCTCGTACATCAATGCACGCCACCCTGCCCACCCAGGCATGTCTGTGTTCCCGCACTATGTGCTC
>OX387259.1:4537940-4550440 GCA_947562095.1 Branchellion lobata
ACCACCACAAGCAGCAGCAGCAGCAGCAGCACTGGCGACTTGAGAGGTGCCTGGGCGTGTCTTGCTCCTGTTCAGCTTGTGGCTTGGGTGCTCTTGTATGTGGTTGCGCAAGGCCGTCTTGGTCTGTAGTGGTTGCGGTGGCTGCTGTGGTTGGTTGTGGATGCTGTGGTTGGTTGTGAATGTTATGACTGGTTGTGGACGTGGTGGTGGATGATGGCTGGTTATAGCTAGTGTTGACTGTTGTGGTTAGTTTTGGCTGATGTTAAGCGATGCAAAAGAACGAGTGACGATGGCGATGGTGGTAGTGAGTGAGAAACAAGAGAGAAAAACAAGTTGTGAGTCGACACAAGAGATGGGAGGGACGAGGAAGAGGAGATAGGAGGAACAGAGGACCTTGGTGAGGAAAGGACAAGAGGAGCAGGCGAACCACGTGTGTGAGGCTCTTGAGCCTCGAAGGCGAGAAGACACCTTCCCTACACGTAACTCCCTCATTGAGATCTAAGTGGTGTGGGTGGTTGGTGGTGTGGTTGGTCGGTGTGGTGGCTGGTTGGGTAGGTGGCTTGGTGTGGTGTGGTGGTTGGTTGCGTAGGTGGCTTGGTGTGGTGTGGTGGTTGGTTGCGTAGGTGGCTTGGTGTGGTGTGGTGGTTGGTTGCGTAGTTGGCTTGGTGTGGTGTGGTGGTTGGTTGCGTAGGTGGTGTGGTGTGGTGGTTGGTGAAATTGAAAGTGGTGGTGTGGTGGTTGGTGAGGTCGAAAGTAGTGGTGGATTTGACATTTTTTTCCATCCACACTACCTCAACTCCACCCCACATCAGCCATACTCTGAACTTATTTTTAAACCTTATTCTACCACATTTATACGCAGGCACGCACACGCACACGCACACATACACACCTGTAAGTGGGGGTGGTTTTGTATAAAGTGCTTTTTCACCACGTAAGGTCTGAAGCCCCGCCAACCACACTTGCCACATGCATATCTGTATATATATATATATATATATATATATATATATATATATATATATATATATATATATATATATATATATATATATATATACTCATGTGTGTGTGTGTGCGTGTACAGACAATCAGCGCTTAAGCACGAGCAGCTGGTGAGCGATTCACAAAAGCATTCACCGGCAGTGCCTGGCTACGTCACACTCGAAAGACTCATCCACGTCGAGAGTCCTTAGCAACGAGATGTCATGCAGTCGGTCACTGGACGGTCCATGCTCCAGTGGGAACAACCTCAACACGCAGGTCTTGATGCTGGTTGCGTTGTTTTTTATGTTGCCGGTATTGTTGATGGTGTTTTTGGTTGTGTTATTGTTGATGTTGCTGGTGGTGTTGATGTTGCTAATGTTGTTGATGTTGCTAGTTTCGTTGTTGTTGTTGACGTTGTTTTTGTTTGTGTCGGCGGAGATTCTACAGATACGGATAGGAGCGTATTGTTCACTGATGTCTTCATCGTCCCACGTACTCACGTCACAATGAGCTACCTGCCGTGGTCGTAGTGGTACTTCCGTGTCATCGCCACTTCAACAACCTCAAAATCAACTGTAACAACAAAAAAACAACACCAACAGCAACAGAAACACCATCAATAAAAGCAACATCAACAACACCATCAACAACAAAAACAACATCAGTTGACAAGAGTTAGGACCTTCTCGTGCTGTCCAACAAGATGCCGCCATGAGGCAACATTCGAACCCAACCAACCCATTGACCAAGATGCGCCGTGGAAGGCGCAAAATACAGACCCCCTCTATTTCCACCACCCCTTTTTCACTAGCCGAAGATGCACACCCCGCCCTGCATCTCCGGTCTCTCCTCTTGAGGGCGGACGATGTCGAGGTAAATCCCGGGCCAGTGTGCCGGGGATGCACTAAGACAATCAGACGTGACATCACCTCCATCACCTGTTCAAGCAGCAGCCAGCCATACCACAAGACTTGCTCTGGCCTTACTCGAAACAAAAAGAGCACTCAAGGCTTCATCTGCAGGCCATGCACAGAACTCGCAACTGCACCATTAACAATAACAACACTGACTCAGATGAAGGAAACAAATAGACGATGCTGTGTCTGCAGCACAAAAATGAGGACAACCAGCATCGTCATCAAGTGTCATAATTGCAGAGACATCTCCCACAGGAAGTGCACTAAGGTTTCCCGCTATGCACCCCACGAAGATTGGTACTGTCACGTCTGCAACTCCAGCCCTTCAACCTCCAATACCACATCACCTTGACCAAAATAACAAAAGTGCCCAGCATTCTGTGGCCAACTGGTCAACTCTAAGAGCCCACTTGAGTGCTCCGAATGCAAGAGAGGATTCCACCTCAAATGCGCTCCACAAACAAGGCCTGCCTTGGAGCATCTTCGAAGCGCTCACAGCTGGGCCTGCCAGACCTGTCTTTCCGCCCATAATAGTGGGACAACCCAACAGTCAGACGGAACACCACAGAAGCCCAGAAACAGCCTCAGAAAGCTGACCGTAATGCAATGGAATTGCGGATAACTGGCAACGAAGATCCCCACACTCCGAGTGGTCCCCAAGAAGTGTACAGTTTTTGAGTTTTATGGGTTGTTTGGGTGTTTATGGGTTGTTTAGGTGTTTATGGATTGTTTGGGTGTTTATGGGTTGTTTGGGTGTTTATGGGTTGTTTGGGTGTTTATGGGTTGTTTGGGTGTTTATGGGTTGTTTGGGTGTTTATGGGTTGTTTGGGTGTTTATGGGTTGTTTGGGTGTTTATGGGTTGTTTGGGTGTTTATGGGTTGTTTGGGTGTTTATGGGTTGTTTGGGTGTTTATGGGTTGTTTGGGTGTTTATGGATTGTTTGGGTGTTTATGGGTTGTTTGGGTGTTTATGGGTTGTTTGGGTGTTTATGTGTTGTTTGGGTGTTTATGGGTTGTTTGGGTGTTTATGGGTTGTTTGGGTGTTTATGGATTGTTTGGGTGTTTATGGGTTGTTTGGGTGTTTATGGGTTGTTTGGGTGTTTATGTGTTGTTTGGGTGTTTATGGGTTGTTTGGGTGTTTATGGGTTGTTTGGGTGTTTATGGGTTGTTTGGGTGTTTATGGGTTGTTTGGGTGTTTATGGGTTGTTTGGGTGTTTATGGGTTGTTTGGGTGTTTATGGGTTGTTTGGGTGCTTATGGGTTGTTTGGGTGTTTATGGGTTGTTTGGGTGTTTATGGGTTGTTTGGGTGTTTATGGGTTGTTTGGGTGTTTATGGATTGTTTGGGGAAGAGTTTTTGAGTGTCCGAGAAAGAAACAACTCAAAAGCATTACCAACAACAACAACAACAACAACAACAACAACAACAACAACAACAACAACAACGACAACAGATCTACACTGATGGTTCCACGACAGATGGCACCAGAAACGGTGGAGCCGGCATGATCATAGCCAGAGACAAAAAAGTCCTTCACCGTTGGCACGCATCTACAGGGGCGCGCAGCAGTGCCTACTCGCGGAAAAAGCAGCGCTAGAAGCTGCTTTGAAGTGGCTAGAGAGTGAAAATGATTGGCACAGGGCGGTCATTGTCTGTGGTTGTAAATCACTAGTTGAAGCCATAGACAATCCACACCAAACCGATCTGACCATTGTCACTCTTCAACAGTCTGTCGGCAGAATCATTCGCTCTTAAAAGTTATTCAGCGTCTGAGTCCCCGGACACTGTAACCTTCGAGGCAATGAGCTGGCGGACTCAGAAGCCAAGTGGGGATCCACTCTACCGCAACCTGCCGAGCTGCATCTGAACCAAAAAAAAACAAAAAAAGCGGTGATTCGTCAGGAAGACAGACCACTCCAGAGCAGCCACCACTGCTTCCAAAACTTATACACCACCAAAATAGACCAAATCGAAAAGAGCCCCCTCAAAAAGGCAAAATTGACTGATCTAGTCAGGTTTCGAAACGGGCACCACCCAAGCCTCCGCCTATGGCTGCATCTCACAGGAAAAACAGTCTGACCTCTGGTGACCTTGTGAGGAAGAGATCGAATCAGCTGAACACCTCTGACTCAAATTCCCAGCCTTCGCTAGGGCCCGCTTCTGCCACAATATCGGGGCCTCCTATGATGAACTCGTGCGCCTTCCACAGCCAGCTTTAGCACATCTGGGAACCATCCTCAGGCGCTTAAGATGAACAACAACAACAACAACAACATTGACACCTTCATGTGCAGTTGTATGAATCCCTTGGAGACGTGTTGTCGAGTGCACAACACACACCTCCACAACCAGTTCCCATCCCTAAGCATCCTTCCTTCACGCACACTACGCGGCCCTCGCAACCACCTCGCTTCTCGACTCACGTCCTCCTCCTGCTGCTGACTCCGCCCTGTGGTGTCATCATCGTCGTCATCGTCATCATCCTCGTGGTGAAACTATAAACATACAATCATATTTCACTGCACCACTCACCGCCCATATTGATAAACTTGACGGGCGAGTCGGAATGAAGCATCATCACATGACTCAACATCTTGGTCCTGTTTGCTGATTGGTGCTGGCAGTAGACACAGGCCCACCGTGATTGGTTGCTTGCGTGGCTGCCTCGAAGAGATGCAGTCAGCTTGGCTGCCCTCATTAAACCATCAAACCTTCCACCACTAGTACCATCACCACCGCCACTACCGCCACTACCACCACTACCACCACTACCGCCGCTACTATCCTCACCACCGCCACCGCTACCGCCACCACCACCACTGCTATCCCCACCACCACCACCGCCACTACCGCCACCACCGCCACCACCCCTGCTATCCTCACCACCGCCACCGCCACTACCGCCACCACCGCCACCACCACTACCACTACTATCATCACCAAATCTATTTATGCTTCGGTCACTAGATAGCAAAGAATGATGAGTCAACGTAGGTTTCTCCTCTTCCTCTTCCTCCTCCTCTTCATCCTCTCCTTCACCTTTTCTTTTGTCGTTTTTTGTTTCAATTTTTCCATCCTTCCTTATTCCACCACCACCGCCATCACGCGTCAATGCTGTTGTTGTTGTTGTTGTTATTGTTGTTGTTGTTGTCGTCGTCATGACAACAGAATTAGAGCTAGTTGTGGCAGTGGTGGCAACGCAAGGTGTCACAGCAACATTTGTCATTGTAGGTGTTGCAAGAACAGCAGTTGTTGTTGTTGTTGTTGTTGTAGTTGAAGTAGTTGGTGAAGTAGCAGTTGTAGTTGTGGTAGTTGCAGTGGTGAGCGAAGAGTCATTGGAGATTCTGCGCCTAGTGACGACAAGTTTGGAGGAAGGGTGTTGTTGCTTGAGGTGTTGTATGATGTTGCTGCGTTCTGTGCACTGTTTGTTGCAGTAGTAACAGCCCCACAAACACAACTCACCCCCACCTCCTTTGGTACTTGTACTGGTGGCGGTGGTGGTGTGGGAGGATGGGAGGATGGAATGAGTGTTGGTGAAGGGAGGATGAATGAAAGGGGTATTAGGTGGATGGAAGCTGGAGTTTGGTGAATGAATAGAAGGCGGATGAACGGTAGGAGGCTTAGAAAAGGGTTGGGTGGATGAGTGAGTGAGTGGCTGTTTGGGAGAGATGGAAGAGTAGGAGAGGCGTTTGAGTTGAACAGGCTGGTCGGGGTGAGCTGCCAGCACATGCTTGAGAGAGGTCTGCTGAGAGGCGCTTGAGTGGTGGCAGTAGAAGCACAACCACGTGACCAATCGACCTCCCTGGTCACTCGAGGTGCTCTGCGGGTGAATGATGCGCTGTGGCGTGCCCAACGAAGCCATTCGGAAGTACTTTGAGCCCCCATTACTGCTGTTGTTGTTGTTGTTTTTGACGTCACTGTTGTTTGTGTTGCTAAAATTGTTGTTGTTGTTGTTGTTGTTTGTGTTGCTGAATTTGGTGTTGTTGTTGCACTGGCTAGTGACGTTTTTGGAAGGCTTGTTGTTGTTATTGGAGTTGTTGGAGGCTTTGTTCTTATAAGGTCGTCCTCTGGTCCTCATTCTGGTGTCTGCATAGTCATGCAAATTCTCCAAACTGACGTCATCACCATTGTTGTTGTTGTTAGTTGAAAGTAGATCATTGTCTGACGGGTTTTTATTAATATTTTTGTTGTTGTTGTTTTGGAAAACATGGAAATTGTTGGGCTTGTTGTCATGATCAAGGTGGTTTATGTTGTTTCTGAATCTGAGTGATGAGCGTCTGGTGTTGTGACTAGGAGTAAATGTTGCAGATATGGTTGTTGATGTTGTTGTCCATGATGGTGACGTCATGCCTTTTGTTGATTTTGTTGTTGTTCGTGTTGGTGATGCAGTTATTTTTGTTGTTGTTCGTGTTGGTGATACAGTTATTTTTGTTGTTGTTGATGACTTGAAAACATTGACGTTGTTGTCATTGTTGCAATGATGGGTTTCCGTGTTAACTTGTGGTCTAGAGGGAGTGGTGTTGATGGGAGGAGGTGGAGGGGAGGAAGGGTGGTGGTGGGGCGAGAAAGGCTTGATGATGGTGATGTGTCTTTGAGGGGCTGGTGAGGCTACTGTTGCTGCTGTTGTCGGTGGAAATGATGGAAAAACTGAAGTAGAAGATAATGAAGATGAAGAAAAAGATGAAAAAGATGGAAAGAAGGAAGATGAGGAAGAGGAAGTGATGTGAAAGAAGTTTAAGGAAGGCATGTCCATCAAACGATCCAGCTCCACATAGCCTGCCAGTTCACCTTGGTGTGATTGTGTGTGTGTGTGTGTGTGTGTGTGTGTGTGTGTGTGTGTGTGTGTGTGTGTGTGTGTGTGTGCAACTAACTTTGACAGGAAGGATGCTTGCTCTTTTTATGTCTCAACACATCCATTCTGAGTGTAGTGGTTATGATGATGATGAAGAAAAAGAAAGAAAAAATAAACAATAAAAAAGAAGAGAAAAAATAGAAGAAAATGAAAAAAAATGAAAATAAAAAAAAAGAAAAAAAAAAGAAAAAAAAAACAAAACAAAAAATGAAAATAAGGACAAAAAAGATGAAAGTAAGGATGAAAAGAACCTGGAAAAAGCGAGGAAGGGGCAGAGTTGACAGTGGAAAGTGTGAGTGGCCTTGTGTTGCTGGTACACTTGTCTGTCTGCACTCTGTCCCCATCGTCATCATCATCATCATCATCATCATCACCATCATCATCATCATCATCATCATCATCATCATCATCATCATCATCACCATCATAATCATCACCATCATAATCATCATCATCATAATCATAATCATCATCATCATCACCATCATCATCATCATCACCATCGTCATCATCATCATCACCATCATCATCATCATCATCATCATCATCATCATCATCATCATCATCATCATCATCATCATCATCATCGCTATCATAATCATCATAATCATCATAATCATCATCATCATCATCATCATCATCATCATCATCATCATCATCCTCATCATCATCATCATCATCATCACCTTAAACTGACAAAAGTTACACAAATATTCCACCAGAGATTTAACCGTTCCATCTGCATCTATTGACCTGTCATAATAATAATAATAATAATAATAATAATAATTATTATTATTATTATTATTATTATTATTATTATTATTATTATTATCATAATTGTCAGCATTCTCAGCAGCCGCAGTAGCATTCAACCAACCTGCTACTGAACATGATTTCAACTGGGGTTGTGATTGGCCGGCTAGAAAATGAGGCAAGAGACTTGATTGGCTGCTAGGAAGTGATAAATATGAATCATTCAATGTGGTGGTAAGAGTTGATAGAAAGATTAAAAAATGAAGAAATAAAAGAATGAAGGAATGAATGAATGAAAGAATGAAGGAATGAGAGAATGAAGAACGAAGGAATGTAAGAGTAAAGGAATAACGAATGAAAGAATGAAAAAGTTAGGTTGGTAGAATACCTGTGTTGATTTGATCATAGGAACATAGCCTCGAGTGAATGAGGCTGATGAAGAAGAAGAGGAAGATGCAGGAGGAAGAGGTGATAATAACGATGGTGGAGGTGATGATAATGGTAGTGGTGGTGAAAATGAAGAAGAAAGGTGAGTGGTGAGTTGAGGGTGGGGTAAAGTTGAAATTTTGCGAATGGGGTGAATGGAAGAAGAAAAGGAGGAGGAGGAGGAGGAGGAGGAGGAGGAGGAGGAGGAGGAGGAGGAGGAGGAGGAGGAGGAAGATTTATGGGTGAGACTGATGATTTGTTGTATTGATGTCGATGACGATGATGGGGGTGATATTTGTCTATCTTTCATCAAATGAAGTGTCTGTCTATTATTATTATTATTATTATTATTATTATTATTATTATTATTTATATTTATATTATTGTCAGCCGAGTGGCTTTTATATTGGCAGTTGGGGTCAGTTGTCACAGCGTTGGTTGCTATGGTAGCGGAGATGTTGGAGAGGGAGTTGTGGAGGGAAAGTGGTTGTGGAGTGATGACAATGAGAGACTTCATGGGGGCTGTGTGCACAAAATGGCTTTCATCATTATCATTATACATTTACCGTGCTTATCAAAATTATATAATCATTACAACTATAATTCTGTATAGCATAAAGTATGCAAGTCAATACTTATTATGACTAATACTATTATTATGACTAATATATTTATTATTATTATTATTATTATTATTATTATTATTATTATTATTATTATCTATCATTAAAACAGACCTAGTATTATTTATACTATTATTATTGTTATTTATCATTATTTTATTTATTTTTATTTTTATTATTTACCAAGGGAGTGGGTGGGGGACGGGGAAGAGTCTGGGGGTTCGGACTTGATTGCATCCACATCAATCAAATCATCTGCATGCAAGCAAGCAACACTCATCAGTATTAGTATCATTATTATCATTATTATTATTATTCAAAATATTATCAGACATAGTTGTATTAATATTAGTATAAGTAGCAGTAGTAGTAGTATCATTGTTAGTATTATCGTCAGTATTGATAATATTATTAGTAGTAGTAGTAGTATTAGTAGTAGTACCATTTTCCTTATCATTTTAAGTATTATTGCTAATATTATCATAAATTATACCAGTAGTATTGTTGTATTATTATTAGTAGTAGTATCAGTATTTTTATTAATGGTTTATCTTGAATCATTAATGAATAATTAATGTCCCAATTAGGCTTAATTTTTTAGTTTATTTTATCGTGAAATTAAATTTGTATATTTATATACAAATAAAAAATAATTTTTATTTTGTATTCTTGAACTATTTTTTAAATAGATTCATAGTTTTAAAAATAAAATTAAGATTGATATTTTTATGATAAAGCATACAGATTTATACTTAATAAAAACAGGATATTAACAGTAAATTCCTTATAAACGGTTTCGCCTTATTCATCTCACCCACTTTTTTCACCTACTTTACCCAATTACCCATGCACTCACCCACCCTCACCCATTGCTTCCGGAGTTTTTTGCAGAATCTCGACCCAAGTCACTTGGCCAAATTGTTAGTCCTTGTTGTTGTTGAATGATTGCCACTGTTGCGGGTTGGATGTTTGTTGTTGTTACTGTTATATGGTTGATTTTATTTAATTGTAATTGTTGCTATATGCTTGCTGTTGTTATGTTATTGTTGTCAGTTTTCGTTGCAACTACTATCACGGCATTGCTTCGTTACCCAGAAGTAATAATTGCACAAGAGTCGTCAGAATTTACGAGAAAGTGACTTTAAATTTGAAAACAACTAACGATAAAGGGGTTTAAAACGATCGCTAACAAGCGTCTGTCCGTCAGTGCCACAACGAAGCTCCAGACGATAGCGAGCCGAGGCGCCGAAAGAAATGTTTTTAATTTTTGTTCGCTATCGTCACGTGATTTATAATTCTCGAGTCATGTGACACGGGGGAAGATGGCTGGCAAATTATGGAAATGTAGGAATAAAGAGTATTCGAAAAAATAATTATTCGTGCATGCCGAGCGAGTGAGCGAATGTAGTTTGAAAGTTATCATTAAATGCGAATAATTGATAAATTGATAAACTGTGAAGTGTTAAATCCACTATCTGCATCGCTTATTTTAATTAGTTATTTTTTAATGTAATTTTGAAAACATAACGAAAAGTACTTCAGGAATTGATGATATAATGAAAACTCCGATTCAAACATATGACTCGTTAGTCCTCTGAAAGATTTTGTGCTTTTTAAGCAAACGTTTCAGTTTTTGTTTTTTTTATATTGAAAATGGACCCCTGAACGTCTAAAGTAATTCATCGTTAACAGAATTTGATTAAGTTTAATTAAAAAATTCAGTAAAATTTAGATTTTAATTAAGTTCAATTTAAATAAATGAGTTTTCGGTTTCGTGGAAGCGCGTACAGTCGTTAACTTAATTTACTTTAAACTATTTAAAATTTAGTTTTAAATATCAGAAGATTAAAAGTGTGTAATGATTTATTGTTAAGCGACCTGGTGTTTAATAAAAAAGAGGTTTAGTTTGAAACAATTGACAGTTCTTATAACATTCAGTTATTTTTGATTTCATTTTTTCTTCAATTTTGATTCTTCACCACGTTTTGTATCAAAAAAAAGTAGCTTGCTAACCAATAGCTTGAGAAAATAGACGTGAAATATTTTTTCAATGTTTATGATCTTTTATTTTGTTTTTTTTTTCAAATGCTTTTCAATGAGTTATTTTCGACCGAGTCGCAACTGTGTTTAAGCGAATGTAAGGCAGCACTCGCACGAATATTTCTAAAATGAATATTCATTAAGTAAATAGGTCGTGGAGATGGACTAATGAAAAAAATTACCTTTTAGCAATTACTGATAACATTTTTTTTTAGCAGAAAGACAAGAATCGAATCATTTTTATTATACCACTTTAGTGTTTTATAGAATTATTATATTATTTAACTATATTATTTATTACTCTAATTCACCAAAATAATGCGTTTGAGTTTCACCAAAAAAAGTAACATATATTTAGTTTGTGAATAAAAACTTACCAAGCAACAAAAAAAATTCTTTACAAAGGTACTGACCTAAAGATCCGAATTGTGCATATTTTAATGAATATTAAGTTTCTTGAATATGAAATGGAGTGTACACTGTAGTATAAAGGGGAAGAAGTGTAATGCAGACATATAAACGCTTGGATTTTAAGAGCGCCTTCGTTCGTGCTCGAACAAAAATGTCGTTTTGTTCTTTTTTCGTCTTCCTGGCGCTTGGTTCACTTTGCTTTTTTTCCCATGCTCGAGGTGAGTAAAAAGAGGGAAAGTGAGTTTGTAACTTGAGTCGTTAATTCTCTCCATCGACATTCTAATGCGATTATTTCACCTGAATGCCTGCATTAATTATGCACCCATCTCTTCGTCTGGCTTCTCGACATTTCAAGCACCACTGCAGACATTTTTATGTTACATTTTTCAACCTTTAAGTCATCAGAGCTTCTGATATTATTATTATAAAATTTTGGAACACCAATTGCCATGATGCTGGGGTGGCTTTGAAAGTGATTTGCATACAGGGCATGAGACAGACCTGGAGGGTTGGGTGTGGGAGGATGCTCGTGTGGGGGACAATGTTGTCATGACAAGACCTGTCAATCTCACACTTCACAAAGGTCAGTCGACAGCTCCTCTCAAACAGGCAGTCTTATTCATATTTAGCCTGCAAGCTCCAGTGTTTACAACACAATTTTCAATAATTTATTTTTAATACTGCAGCCTGCAATGTTCATCTGGAATTGGACAAGATGGATGATGATGAGGAGGAGGATGAGGAGGAGGATGAGGAGAAGGATGAGGATGATGATGATGATAATGATGATGATGGGGGAAGTGGAATCCCATTTGAAGCTGTTGTCGGTGATGGGGGAAGAGTTGCAGTGGTGGTTAAGGCCGGTGGAAAGTTGGATTATGAAGTGGTTGATCATTACGACCTGCTTCTGGTGACATCAGCTTGTGAGGGTGAAGGCGCAGAAGAAGATGAGGAGAGTGAGGATGAAGAGGAGAATGGAAAAATCAATAAAAAGTTTGTTGTTGTTGTTGTTATTGTTGTGGTTGTTGTTGTTGCTGTTATTGTTGCTGTTGTTGTTTTTGTTGTTGTTGTTGTTGTTGTTGTTGCTGTTGTTTTATAGTAGCTTTTCACAATTACTACTTTTCATCATTGCACTTCTCCACCATCAATCTGGCAGGAGAAGGCTGAAAATCGGGGTTAGGGATGTGAACGATAATGCACCTGTGTGGACCAGGTCTGATTACCTGGAATGGCTGGAGGAAGGTCGTTTGTACGATCCCATTCTCGTTATCACTGCCCTCGACGCCGATGCCTCCAAACAGTTCTCCACTGTGTGTCACTACTCTCTTCTCACACCTGATGTGCCATTCTCTATTGACAACAGAGGTACCTCCGATTTTCACCATCACATCCACCATCACATCCACCATCACATCCACCATCACATCCATCATCACATCCATCATCACATCCACCATCACATCCACCATCACATCCACCATCACATCCACCA
>OX387259.1:4565440-4567940 GCA_947562095.1 Branchellion lobata
TTATTATTATTATTATTATTATTATTATTATTATTATTATTATTATTATTATTATTATTATTATTATTATTATTATTATTATTATTATTATTATTTTTATTTTTATTATTATTATTATTATTATTATTATTATTATTATTACTATTATTACTATTATTATTATTATTATTATTATTATTATTATTTTATTTTTTTATTTTTTTTCTTTTTTTTCTTTTTTTTATTTTTTTAAATTTATTTTTTAAAATTTTTTTTTATTAATTATTATTATTATTATTGTTATTATTATTATTATTATTATTATTATTATTATTATTATTATTATTATTATTATTATTATTATTATTATTATTATTATTATTATTATTATTATTATTATTATTATTATTATTATTATTATTGTTATTATTATTATTATTATTATTATTATTATTATTATTATTATTATTATTATTATTATTATTATTATTATTATTATTATTATTATTATTATTATTGTTATTGTTATTTTTATTATTAAGCCATTACAAAGCTATTAAGCACAGCTGTGTTAAAAGGTCCCCTGAGTATAAACTCACAGTTTTTCATTTTCGTTTTATTATTTTTGTTTTTTCAATCAATTATTTTTATTTTTCATTATTGCATTCTTGAGGCATTGTTCATGCTAGCGCATGTGAGCCATTCATTTACTCAAGGATCTAACACAGGTAACTACCGCTGCTCTGCTGTTGCTCTGCTGTTGCTCTGCTGTTGCTCTGCTGTTGCTCTGCTGTTGTTAAACTTCGACAACACCTGAGTTTGTTTCAATAACCACCACCGACCGCAAACAACCAAAACCACTACCGACCACAACGACCACAAACGACCACAAGAGCCACCATGTCTCACCACCTTCAGGATGTGAGTCCCAAATGTTGATTGCTAAATTGAATTATAGAAGAGTTTCGATAATTTTATTATGAGTTATTATTTAGTACAATACTCAATACTTAGAAGTATTCGAGTCTAATTTCATTCGTTTAGCCTGATTCATTCATAATTTTAATTCAAGCTTGATTTGCACGATTTTTTTTGTGAATTACTTCAGCAAAATAATTCAATTTACAAAACTGAATTAAGATTCACCCCACCCCCACCCCAACTTCCACTCCCACCCCAACTTCCACCCCCACCCCAACATCCACCCCCACCCCAACTTCCACTCCCACCCCAACTTCCACCCCCACCCCAACATCCACCCCCACCCCAACATCCACCCCCACCCCAACATCCACCCCCACCCCAACTTCCACTCCCACCACCAACATCCCCTCCCACCACCAACATCCACTCCCACCACCAACATCCACTCCCACCACCAACATCCACCCCCATCACCAACCTCTACCTTCACCACCAGTATCCACTCCCACCATCAACCTCCACCCCCATCACCAACCCATCACCACCACCACTTCAAACAACCTATCATCACCCCCAGTATAAACCCCACACTATCTTACCAAAAGTCAAACCATTACAACTCCTTAAAAACAACCTCCCACCTCAACCCTTTTCAACCCACCTCAACCCACTCCAACCAACCTCCAACCCATCTCAACCCACTCAAATCCACCTCAACCTACCTCAACCCACTCCAACCCACCTCAACCCACCTCAACCCACTCCAACCCACCTCAACCCACCTCAACCTACCTCAACCTACCTCAACCCCCTCCAACCAATTAAAGCCCACTCCAACCCACCTCAACCCACTCCAATCTACTATAACTCACCTCAACCCACTTCAACCCACTCCAATCCACCTCAACCCACTTCAACCCACCTCAACCCACTCCAACCCACCTCAACCCTTTCCAACCACTCCAACCCACTTCAACCCATTTCAACCCACCCCGACCCACTTCAACCCATCTCAACCCACCTCAACCCACTCCAACCCACCTCAACCCATCTAAACCCACTTCAAACCACCTCAACCCACTCCAACCAACCTCAACCCACTCCAACCCACTCCAACCCACCAGTACAGGTACGTCTTGCTTAAGTGCAGTTTGGGCTGTGACAGCTACCTCGACATCAAGGGAGCCAAGAAGGATCCGGGAACCCAAGTGGTCACGTGGTCTCGTAACGCCGATGACAACCAGGTGACGTGGGGACATGATTAATAGAAAGTTTTCAACTGGATCTTTCATTTAATTCATTCTTCCAATTATTTTTACCCTCAAAAAAGTTTGTGAGATAATTAACCAACAACCATTATTAACCATAATTAACCATTAGTAAGCCAGTTAATGAACCAATTAAAACCCATAGTTGATAACCCAATTATCTAGTTAGCCAATCAGGTTCGTTAAAATTAATTAATTAATTGAATGTAGGTGTGGTACTGGGACGCCCACAACGAATGCATCCGTTCCAGACTCAATGACTTCTGCCTCGAGTTTCAACCCGGTATTGGGGGGTTTTGAGGGTGTTTGGGGGTGTTTTGAGGGTGTTT
>OX387259.1:4570440-4575440 GCA_947562095.1 Branchellion lobata
TGAAGGTTGCATGGTGCATGAGGGAATTGTGCATGCATGCATGAAAGGATTCATGCTAGGAAGAGAAATTCATGGATGAAAGCTTGATGGATGCATGGGTATAGAAATGCATTAATGGGAGAATAGATGAATGAATACATGATTGAAAAAAAAATAAATGATTGAATGAATGAATGAATGAGTGAATGAATAAATAAATGAATGAATGAATGAATAAATGAATAAATAAATGAATGGATGAATGAATGAATGAATGAAGAAATGAATGGATGGATGGATAAGAAGAAACAAACAGGAAGAAGAATCAATTGTGGTACGTTGGTGACGATGGTTACGTGAGGTCGTGTCTGAACCATATGGTCTTCTATGGACACAAAAAAGGGCACTCTCTCAAAATGGCTCCTTACAGGTGCTGCTGGGGGTTGTGGTGGTGTTGTGGTGTTGCTGTGGTGTAGTGTTGTGGTGTTGTAGTTCTGCTGTGCAGTGGTGTTGGGGTGTTGTGGTGTTGTGGTGTTGCTGTGGTGTTGTGGTGTTGCTGTGGTGTAGTGTTGTGGTGTTGTAGTTCTGCTTTGTAGTGGTGTTGGGGTGTTGTGGTGTTGTGGTGTTGCTGTGGTGTGGTGTTGTGGTGTTGTGGTGTTGTGGTGTTGTGGTGTTGTGGTGTTGCTGTGGTGTTGTGGTGTTGCTGTGGTGTAGTGTTGTGGTGTTGTAGTTCTGCTTTGTAGTGGTGTTGGGGTGTTGTGGTGTTGTGGTGTTGCTGTGGTGTGGTGTTGTGGTGTTGTGGTGTTGTGGTGTTGTGGTGTTGTGGTGTTGTGGTGTTGTGGTGTTGTGGTGTTGTGGTGTTGTGGTGTTGCTGTGGTGTTGTGGTGTTGCTGTGGTGTAGTGTTGTGGTGTTGTAGTTCTGCTTTGTAGTGGTGTTGGGGTGTTGTGGTGTTGTGGTGTTGCTGTGGTGTGGTGTTGTGGTGTTGTGGTGTTGTGGTGTTGCTGTGGTGTGGTTTACAAAACCACACCACAGCAACATCACACCTACCACACACAAATACACACCACACCTAGCACACCACACACAAAAACAAACACAAACACACACAAACACACACTACACCAAGCACACCACACACACACACACACAAACACACACACACAACACCAAACACACCACACACTGCAGGAACGATCCTAAGTACCAATGGCGCGTCCAAGGCATCACCATCATCAATGGTGAAGGACACTGTCTCGACATTAGGTTACCCCATCTTTCATTCTCCATTTTTGATCGCTCATCTCCCACCATTACCCATTTTTTCACCACCTATTTCCACAGCACCCATCCTCTAGCCACACGTTTTTCGGTTCCATCCAACATCACTCTTTCTACCTTTCACCCAACCACCCAGAGGAGGCAAGGGCAAGAAGGGGAGTGATTTGTGTGCCTATGATTACAAGGGCGATGCCAACCAACACTGGCAACTTCTCTACTGAGCTACCATCACCCTTGCTTCTGGTGCAAGAAGAAGAGGGAGAGGAAGAGAGAAAGGAAAAGAAGTAGAAGAAGGAAGAGAAGAGGAGGAGGAAGAAGAAAAATCTTAATCAATCAATTTGTTAATCATTTATCCAACCAACCAATCTACCCATCATTCATCCAACCAACCAATCTACCCATCATTCATCCAACCAACCAATCTACCCATCATTCATCCAACCAACCAATCTACCCATCATTCATCCAACCAACCAATCTACCCATCATTCATCCAACCAACCAATCCCTTACATTTACCGCCTATCCCACCATTCCACTATCCCACCATTCCACTATTCCACCATTCCACTATTCCACCATTCCACTATCCCACCATTCCACTATTCCACCATTCCACTATCCCACCATTCCACTATTCCACCACTCCACCAAAGCACCATCAAATTGAGACTCCAACTTGACAAACAACACCCCTCTGAACACTCAAACGTCTGCCACATGCGCTCTTCAATCATTCACCCTTCCCATATTTATCTCTAGAATAGATTTTTTCACATATGATTTTTTCAAATATATAGCCAGATGGTTTGTAGTGCATGTTTGTAATTCATCCATGCACTGAAAGATTCATGCATTTCACCACACATTCATTCATGTATTTTATCACAAATCCATTCATGCATTCCATCACACATCCATTCATGCGTTTCATCACACATCCATTCATGCATTCACTCAAACATCCATTCATGCATTCCATCACACATCCATTCATGCATTCAATCACACATCCATTCATGCCTTCCATCACAAATCCATTCATGCCTTCCATCACAAATCCATTCATGACTTCCATCACACATCCATTCATTCATTCCGTCACAAATCCATTCATGCATTCCATCACAAATCCATTCATGCATTCCATCACAAATCCATTCATGCATTCAATCACAAATCCATTCATGCATTCCATCACAAATCCATTCATGCATTCCATTAAAAATCCATTCATGCATTCAATCACATATCCATTCATGCTTTCCATCAAAAATCCATTCATGCATTCACTCACACATCCATTCATGCATTCCATCACAAATCCATTCATGCATTCAATCACAAATCCATTCATGCATTCAATCACAAATCCATTCATGCATTCGTTCACACATCCGCTCCAAATAATTTTTCATCGATTTTATAAAATGATTTTTAGACCTTTTCACCCAGCTGCTTACAACTTATGACTCTTATTCTCCAAATGACTTTTGCTTGTTGAAATCATCAATAAACATTTGTTGTTTTAACAACCGCCTGCGTCTTTGGAACACCATGTTAAGAGTCTTCATCGAGTTAGGATGTTGACGAAGAAACACGTGTTAAACTTTTTTTTTGGTGGAGAGGAGTGGAGGGGTGGTGAACACACCTTAATGGGGGTAGGAAATTATGAAGATACCTTGATAGAGGGGTGGAGGGGAAGGGTGGAAGAGAGGGGTGGAAGAGAGGTGGAGGAGAGGGGTAGAGGGGAGGGTGGAGGAGAGGGCTGGAGGGGAGGGGTGGAAGAGAGGTGGAGGAGAGGGGTAGAGGGGAGGGTGGAAGGGAGGGCTGGAGGGAAGGGGTGGAGAAGAGAGGTGGAGGAGAGGGGTAGAGGGGAGGGTGGAGGGGAGGGGTGGAGGGGAGGGGTGGAGGAGAGAGGTGGAGGGGAGGGGTGGAGGAGAAAGGAATGGGGAGGAGGGCAGAGCCTCCTGACTATAAAATTAATATGAAATGAATTTATGATATAATAATGATGGAAAATACAAAATTTAGAGATAATATGAAATTAATGTAAATTTTGATATTAATACACAATATGGTATTAATACAAAATATGGTATCAATATACAATATGGTATCAATATGCAATAAGGTATTTATACACAATATTGTATCAATATACAATAAGGTATTAATACACAAAATGGTATCAATATACAATAAGGTATTAATACACAACATGGTATCAATATAAAAAAAGGTATTAATACACAAAATGGTATCAATATACAATAAGGTATCAATACACAACATGGTATCAATATAAAATAAGGTATTAATATACAATAAGGTATCAATATACAATAAGGTATTAATACACAATATGGTATCAATATACAATAAGGTATTAATACACAATAGGGTATCAATATACAATAAGGTATTAATACACAAAATGGTATCAATACACAATAGGGTATCAATATACAATATGGTATCAATATACAATATGGTATCAATATACAATATGGTATTAATATACAATATGGTATCAATATACAATATGGTATCAATATACAATATGGTATCAATATACAATATGGTATCAATATACAATATGGTATCAATATACAATAAGGTATTAATACACAAAATGGTATCAATATACAATAAGGTATTAATACACAAAATGGTATCAATATACAATAAGATATCAATATACAATATGGTATCAATATACAATAAGGTATCAATATAAAATATGGTATTTATACACAAAATGGTATCAATATACAATATGGTATCAATATACAATAAGGTATCAATATACAATATGGTATTAATATACAACATGGTATCAATATACAATATGGTATTAATATACAACATGGTATCAATATACAATATGGTATTAATATACAATGAGGTATCAATATACAATATGGTATCAATATACAATATGGTATTAATATACAATAAGGTATCAATATACAATAAGGTATCAATATACAATAAGGTATTAATATACAATATGGTATCAATATACAATAAGGTATTAATATACAATATGGTATTAATATACAATATACATAAGTCATTGAATTTCATTAGCACAATGTTGATGAACCACGATGAAGCATGTGGTCGAGTCTGTTGCCATGACAGCCACCTTCGCAGATAAGGCTGTTGTTTGTTTTCTCATTCTTATTTATATCATTATTTTTATTCTTATTATTACCACTATTTTTATTCTCATTGTTTTTTTTTCTTATTTTTATTTATTTTTTTTGTTTTTATTATTATTATTCTTATTAATAATTTTAGCGATATTTTAATTTATCTTCAAGTGTCTGCTCTCATGCATTATCAGTTGAAAGAAATTTCAGAGGAAAAACTGAAGAACAGCTTTTACAGTTGGAACTGTTGTTGTCATTGCAACTGTTGTTGTCATTGCAACTGTTGTTGTTGCAATTGTTGTTTCAATTGTTGTTCTTGTAATTGTTGCTGTTATTGCAATTGTTGTTGATGTTTCAATTTTTGTTGTTGTTGTTATAATTGTTGTTGTCATTGAAACCGTTGTTGTTGTTGTTGGAATTGTTGTCATTGCAATTGTTGTTGTTTTTGTTGTTGCAATTGCTGTTGTCAGTGCAATTGTTGTTGTTTCAATTTTTTTTTTGTTTCAATTGTTGTTGTTGTTGTTTAAATTGTTGCTGTTGTTGCTATTGTTGTTGAAGTTGCAATTGTTATTTTTATTGCATTA
>OX387259.1:4580440-4597940 GCA_947562095.1 Branchellion lobata
ACACACACACACACACACACACACACACACACACACACACACACACACACACACACACACACACACACACACACACACACACACACACACACACACACACACACACACACACACACACACACACACACACACACACACACACACACACACACACACACACACACACACACACACACACACACACACACACACACACACACACACACACACACACACACACACACACACACACACACACACACACACACACACACACACACACACACACACACACACACACACACACACACACACACACACACATACACACACACACACACACACACACACACACACACACACACACACACACACACACACACACACACACACACACACACACACACACACACACACACACACATACACACACACACACACACACACACACACACACACACACACACACACACACACACACACACACACACACACACACACAACACAAACACACATCTAAAATGTCAAAGGATACCCTCTTGAAGCAGCTTTCGTTGATAAACGATACGTCCTTGTATAGCACTTAATGTTTATCATTAACAGTCCTCTTCCTGTAACGGTTCAAACTCCAAATCGTGTCAGCTGAGGCCATGCATTCGATTTCCGGCTAAGAACGTTTTGAATTGTGAGCGACGCCTTATGTGAAGAACAAAGAACACAGTGCTTGTGTAGCCTAGCAGTCCAGCAGCGAAGATGAGAGTACGGTTAAGCCATGGCTCATGTACAGGGAGCTGTAGAAAGAGGTGTAGTGTGGAGTTGCGTGGTCAAACGTTCTGTTCACTTCTTTGATTATGTTATGTTATTGTTTCTTCATTTATTGAGTGAAAAGCTCAGAGTACAAGAACGGTTGCTTTGGCGGTTGCTGGAGCGGTTGCTGGAGCGGTTGCTGTGGTAGTTGCTGTAATGGTTGCTGTAACGACGGTTGATGGGGTGGCTGCTGTAATGGTGGTTGCTGTAATGGTGGTTGCTGTAATGGTGGTTGCTATGGTTTCTTTATGTTGCTGATTGCCAAAAGTTTTGGCATTCAACAATTTTTGAATTCATAATGGCATACAGAGTGGAAACTTTAAAAAAATGTCAATTTAAGAAATATTTTTCCACGAAAATTTTTATTTTAAAATTTATGAAACGATCCTAAACAAAAAACATTTTAAATAATAGAAAAATAATCACTTGAAGCTTCCGGCTTCGCGAAAGCGTGTATGTCCGTTACTTTAATTTTTTTTTTATTCAAACTATTCTCATTAACTATTTGAAATTTAAAGTTTCATGTATTAGTTATAAATAGATTTATTCAGCTAAGAGTTATATCTTTTGCTGATTGCAAAGATTTTGAAAAGATTTTAAAGATATTGCCGAATCCGCCATTTTCTCGTTTGAAATACGGACATTGCAGTAAAATGGTCAACCAACGCCTACATAAATACTGTTCGCCAAATTACTCAACAAGAAAATGAACAAGTTTTGTGAGGTATTGCAAAAATTTGTGGTATCCTGACGGACTTTTGAATTTGAGAAATGGCTGAGGAAGAAAAAGACATTGCTGTAAAATCGTCAACCAATCGGCTACAAGAATACCGTTTGCCAAGTTTAAAAAAATGAGCGAGTGTTGAAAGCATCTCAAGGAATTGTGGTATCCAGACATACTTCCTTGTGGATATAAGAAATGGCTGAGAAGGAAAATAAAAGAAAAGAAGAAATAACTTGAAATAACTCTGCATAGTTATGTTGTGTGGTTTTAAGATATGATTCAATTCTCAAATGTTAAGACTCAATTATTTGATTTAATAGACAATTCTGTTTTTGTATTTCTCAAAACCTTTTAACATTCCAGTTTTGGTTAATTTGATGAATCATTCTTCATTAGTCATTCGATATAAACTATGGCTCAATTCTAAATTTTTGAGATTCATAAATTTGATTCATTTTCTATGTGTGCATTGCCAACGTGATGCCAGTTATTGCCGCTGAGTTTTCATTCTTCAAATTTAACTATTTTAATCACTTTTTCAATTTTTCAATTGATTTACTCTTTTAAATTACGTGTTTTAATTATTTCATTGTGTTTAATATTTTTTTAACTTTTTCTCTCCCAATTTGTTCTTTTCGATTCGTATTCTCATCAGATTTTCTCTTCAAATTCATTATATTCAAATCAATATGATAAAATATTTTTCTGATGATCTCAAAAAGTTCCAATTTAAAGATGAGATAAGTCGGGATATAAAAAAAATATTAGTTAAAAATAATATCTGGAATCCGGGTCATCAAAGGCAGATTCCAACATTAATCGTAGTCAAAATTCATTTGTTAAGCCAATCAATAGAAATGCTATCACTAGAAATAGTATCAATAGAAATAATCTTATCAAAATAAATTTCAACACTATTTCCAATCCTAAAAATCTACAAATAAGTATAAACCTCCAGTAGTCTACATTTTTAATGCCACTAGCCTCGTCAAACCTCATGGCATTGAGAGCCTCAGGTGTGATGTATTTCAACTATGGCCTGACATCGTCATCATCACGAGTCATGGCCTAAATCACATCACTCGGATGGAATCATTTCTATTGACGGTTAATCTAGCTTCAGGAAAGATAGGGTGAAGAAAAGAGGTGGTGGTGTATTAATTTATATAAAATCGAATATAACAGCTGATGTATTTGAAGCTGTAAACAAGGATAATATAGATGCACTTGAAAGTCTTATTGTCAAGTGCACCTTCAATAATATTGATCATTTTATTTGTGGGTTATATCATACACCCAAACCATTATATTCAGAAGCTCGTCTAATAAGTCATATAGATAATATCTCTAATTTTATGCTAGATCATAATGATAAGTTTATTTTAGGTGGTGACTTCAATTCATTGTCGCATAATAGTCTTATACAAACTGGTCTTCAATCAATTTACTATGGACCAACTCGTAAAGGAAATAATCTTGATGGGTTATATGGTATCAATATAGATCCTAGGTTATTCAACCCTAATACTTATGCTTCCCATATCAAGACCCACCATCTTGGTGTTATTGCCTTGCCTTTCAACATAGCTTCATCTCATAACAACATTACCCGTTCAATTCACACCTACCGCCGTCGACATCCCAACCAACATAAGGCATGTCTCGATTACTTATCATCAAGCTCCTTCAATCTTACTTAAGATAACATCAAGGAACCTATTGATTCTCTCTAAACTAAAGCTAATAGTATTTAAACAAATTTATCCTCTTAAACAAATAACTATAAAATCATCTGATCCTCCATTTATTAACCAATTTGTTAAATCCCTTCTCCGTCAAAAAAACTGCCTCATGAAGAAGGGAAAGATACTCCAAGCTACATCAATCACTAATCAAATCAGAAATATTAGTATAACTTCTAACAAACTTTCATCAGCTCATAGTAAAAGAGGCAGCAAAGCAATGTGGAGCACAGTGAACAAACTACGTGGAAAAATTCATCCTGCAAACGCTAACTCCAACATTGATGCCGATAAATTCAATAGCTATTTTGCCTTCATATCTAACTCATCCAACTATATTGAACCCACACATAAGCTATCAGCTCCACACAATATTAATTTTATCACATCTTCCACTGTATATTATATTCTTAATAAAAGTTGCCCTAAAGGAACAGGATCCGATGGTCTTCCAGGCTGGTTTCTCAAACTTATTTCTCCTGCAATCTGTGAGCCCTGTCGACCATCTACAACAACTGCATCAAGCAGGCATTTGTTCCAACTCAGTGGAAAAATAGTATTATTCACCCTATTAAAAAATAAATATTCCTACCCAAACCAATCAATATAGCCCCATTTCCATCACCCCTATTCTTTCTCGAATACTAGAAAAATACAAAGTTAAAGACCACATCTACCCTTGTTTAACTAACCCCCTCATCAAGTGTAGATTTAATGACCAATTTGCCTTCAGGCCAACTGGCTCACCCACTTCAGCCACAATTTATCTCACTTCTCTCATAACCTCTCTTTTAACTTCCAACAAGTTTGTACGTCTTATTGCTTTAGATTTCTCTAAGGCATTCGACACTCTCAATCATTCTACTCTCATCACTAACATGGCATCATTACAACTTGATGATAGTATTCTTAATTTACTCATTTCATTTTTAAAAAATAGAACCCATTCTACAAAATTTTCTCAATAAAACTTCTAGTGCCCTATCTATTAATTCTAGCGTGGTTCAAGGTTCGTTATTGGGTCCATCATCTTTCATTATTAATGCATCTTCTCTTAAACCTGTACATCCTCTCAATAAAATGATCAAGTTTGCTGATGACACTTATCTTGTCATTCCGTCATCTAATAGGAATTCCTTGCAATTAGAATTAGACTCTTTATATGAATGGGCTAAATTGAGTAATCTTTCTCTTAACCTCAAAAAATCTTATGAATTAATTATACATAATAATTATAATAAAATAACACCCCCTTGTCTTCATCCATCTCTCCAACGAACTTCTTCCCTCACTATCCTGGGAGTCTCATTCACTAAAACTCTCAACATCACACCTCACATTGACGATATTATTACTAAATGCTACCAAACGTTTCATGCGCTTAAAATAATTAGGGCTTATTGACTTTATGGTCTTAAATTATATAATATAACAGAATCTCTAATTATATCTTGCATAAAATATGCGGCACCTTCATGGTGTGGATTTGCCAATAACGAACTCTAAAATAAAGAAAAAGAAATAATAAAAAGTTTTTGATCAACAGACGATTGACAGTTCTTATGACATTTTTAACAGGGTGAATAATACTATTTTCCCACTGAGTTGGAACAAATGCCTGTTTGATGCAGTTTTTGTAGATGGTCGACAGGGGCTCACAGATTGCAGGAGAAATAAGTTTGAGAAACCAGCCTGGAAGACCATCGGATCCTGTTCCTTTAGGGCAACTTTTATTAAGAATATAATATACAGTGGAAGATGTGATATAATTAATATTGTGTGGTGCTGATAGCTTATGTGTGGGTTCAATATAGTTGGATGAGTTAGATATAGAAGCAAAATAGCTATTGAATGTATCGGCATCAATGTTGGAGTTAGCATTTGCAGAAGGAATCTTTCCATGTAGTTTGTTCACTGTGTTCCACATTGCTTTGCTGCCTCTTTTACTATGAGCTAATGAAAGTTTGTTAGAAGTTATATTAATATTTCTGATTTGATTAGTGATTGATGTAGCTTGGAGTATCTTTCCCTTCCTCATGAGACAGTTTTTTTGACGGAGAAGTGATTTAACAAATGGGTTAATAAATGGAGGATCAGATGATTTTATAGTTATTTGTTTAATAGGATAAAACTTGTTAAAATACTATTAGCTGTAGTATAAGAAGAGTCAACTGATTCTGTGATATTATCATATGTTAGATTAAAGGAGCTTGATGATAAGTAATCGAGACATGCCTTATGTTGGTTGGGATGTCCGGTTTTGCAGAAGCTGTATAGTCGTTACTTTAAGTTGCTTTATTCAAATTATTTTTAACTATTTGAAATTTAAAATAAACAAATTGCGAAAGCGTGTATGGCTGTTTATTTAATTTACCTTATTTAAACTTATTTTATAAAATATTCAAAATTTAAAGTTTGGAATGTTAGTTATGAAAAGTTAATTTATCTCAGAGTTATAGTTTTTGCTGATAGCGAAGATTTTAAAAAAATTCCGGAATTCGCCATTTTCTCAATTGAAATACCGACATTGCAGTTAAATCGTCAACCAACGCCTACATAAATACTGTTTACTAACTTACTCAGCAAAAAAGTGAACAAGCGATGCAAATAATTGTGGTATCCAGACAGACTTTCTTGTGAATATGAGAAATGGCTGAAAAGGAAATAAGAAGAAAAGGAAAAAAAACTTGAAATAACTCTGCAATAGTTATGTTATGTGGTTTTAAGATATGATTCAATTCTCAACATTTAAACCCCATTAATTTGATTTAATAGACAATTCTGCTTTTGAGTTTCTTAGAACCTTTTAACATTCCAGTTTTGGTTAATTTGATGAAACATTTTTCAATAGTCATTCAATTTGAGCTCAATTCTCAATTTTTGAGATTTATAAATTTGATTCTATAGTCAGTTTTTGATCTCTTGCAACAGACACTTGACAATTCTGATGACATTCAGTTATTGCTGATTTTAGTTTTTTTTCTTTCATTTTGATTGTTCACCATGTTCTGGGCCATTTCCAGCGTTTTTCTGGATTTGCTTCATAAAAGACTACAGAAAAACATTGTATTGCCTCAATGGCAACCTCATTAATCCATCCACGCACCAGTCCCCAACCATCACACCGCCAAGCCACCACAACACACCACTTGAAATCTTCTACTTATTCTCATTTTTTAGGGTACCATTTAACCATGCTAAATCTACACTTTCCTACTGTGGGCCCCTTTTATGGAACTCCCTTCCCCCCAATCTCATCTCTATTACTTCTCTTCTTTGTTTTCGTAAAGCCCTTAAAACGGTTGTTTAAACAGTTCGTAGCAGAGCGCTTTTAAACAGTTTAGAATCCGCGCTATAAAAATACTTTGATTAGCTTTGACGCCGTCATAGAGTGGTTTAGCCCACAGCGAGTGAAACCGTTTGCCAGAAAGCGCTTTTGAACAAAGTTGAACAAAAGGCGCTTTACAAATGCTTTGATTAAATTTTTTAAATAGTCTTTATTGAAGCAAATTTTGGCGAACGCTGGAAATGGCACAGAACATGGTGAAGAATCAAAATGGAAGAAAAATTAAATTAACAATAACTGAATGTTATAAGAACTGTCAAGTGTCTGTTGCAAGAGATCAAAAACTGACTATAGAATCAAATTTATAAATCTCAAAAATGTAGAATTGAGTCATAGTTTATATTGAATGACTATTGAAGAATGTTTCATCAAGTTAACCAAAACCGGAATGTTAAAAGGTTCTAAGAAATTTAAAAGCAGAATTGTCTATTAAATCAAATTAATGAGTTTTGAAAAAAAAATGGAAAATTGAATCATCCTCTTTTTTTTCTCTTTTTTCTTCTTTTCTTTTTCTTTTTTTTGTCATCTTCTCTAAGGCTTAAAAGGAAGGTAGCCAGAGAAGAACGAATTGGGAGAAAGAGTAAAAGTAAACTTAGGAAGAGTTAGGAGAGGTTAAGAAGAGTTGGAAAGAGTAAGGAAGAGTTAACAAGGGTTAGGAAGAATTGGGTGAAGTTAAGAGGAGTTGGAAGGAGTTGGGAGAAGTTGAGAGTTAGAAGGGGTTAGGAGAAGTTGGAGTGGTTAGGAGAAGTGAAGAGGAATTGGAGTGGTTAGGAGAAGTGAGGAGGGGTTGGAATGGTTAGAAGAAGTGAAGAGGAATTGGAGTGGTTAGGAGAAGTGAGGAGGGGTTGGAGTGGTTAGGAAGAGTGAGGAGGGGTTGGAGTGGTTAGGAGGAGTGAGGAGGAGTTGGAGTGGTTAGAAGGAGGGAGGAGGAGAGGTTGGAGTGATTAGGAGGAGTGAGGAGGGGTTGGAGTGGTTAGGAGGAGTGAGGAGGAATTGGAGTGGTTAGGAGGAGTGAGGAGGAGTTGGAGTGGTTAGGAGGAGTGAGGAGGGGTTGGAGTGATTAGGAGGAGTGAGGAGGAGTTGGAGTGGTTAGGAGGAGTGAGGAGGGGTTGGAGTGGTTAGGAAGAGTGAGGAGGGGTTGGAGTGGTTAGGAGGAGTGAGGAGGAGTTGGAGTGGTTAGAAGGAGGGAGGAGGAGAGGTTGGAGTGATTAGGAGGAGTGAGGAGGGGTTGGAGTGGTTAGGAGGAGTGAGGAGGAATTGGAGTGGTTAGGAGGAGTGAGGAGGAGTTGGAGTGGTTAGGAGGAGTGAGGAGGGGTTGGAGTGGTTAGGAGGAGTGAGGAGGAGTTGGAGTGGTTAGGAGGAGTGAGGAGGAGTTGGAGTGGTAAGGAGGAGTGAGGAGGGGTTGGAATGGTTAGGAGGAGTGAGGAGGGGTTGGAGTGGTTAAAATGAGTGAGGAGGGGTTGGAGTGGTTAGGAGGAGTGAGGAGGGGTTGGGGTGGTTAGGAGGAGTGAGGAGGAGTTGGAGTGGTTAGGAGGAGTGAGGAGGAGTTGGAGTGGTTAGGAGGAGTGAGGAGGGGTTGGAGTGGTTAGGAGGAGTGAGGAGGGGTTGGAGTGGTTAGGATGAGTGAGGAGGGGTTGGAGTGGTTAGGAGGAGTGAGGAGGGGTTGGAGTGTTCAGGAGGAGTGAAGAGGGGTTGGAGTGGTTAGGAGGAGTGAGGAGGGGTTGGAGTGGTTAGGAGGAGTGAGAAGGGGTTGGAGTGGTTAGGATGAGTGAGGAGGAGTTGGAGTGGTTAGGAGGAGTGAGGAGGGGTTGGGGTGGTTAGGAGGAGTGAGGAGGGTTGGAGTGGTTAGGAGGAGTGAGGAGGGGTTGGAGTGGTTAGGAGGAGTGAGGAGGGGTTGGAGTGGTTAGGAGGAGTGAGGAGGGGTTGGAGTGGTTAGGAGGAGTGAGGAGGGGTTGGAGTGGTTAGGAGGAGTGAGGAGGGGTTGGAGTGGTTAGGAGGAAAAGGAAGCCATAGGATTCAAAGCGTATTTTGTATCGTTTCCATGTACTTCCACCGAATTGAAACAACAGTTATGATAACAGTTATGATGAGTTATGATAACAGATCATCAAAAAACTTCTTTTCTGTGTCATAGTCCTCATCGAAACAAACGAAGACAGACGCTGGAAATGGTACAGAACATGGCGAACAATCGAAACAAAAGAAAAAGTTAAAATAACAATAAGTGAATGATTGTTGTTGCAGTATTGGACTGTTGCTTGTAAACTTATTTCATAATATTCAGTAAATAATAATTATACTAATTTATATTATTTTTATGATTCTTGTTATTATTATTATTATTATTATTATTATTATTATTATTATTATTATTATTATTATTATTATTATTATTATTATTATTATTATTATTATTATTATTATCATTGATATTATTATTATTATTATTTTAATTTTTATTATTATTATTATTATTTTTTTATTATTATTATTATTATTATTATTATTATTATTATTATTATTATTATTATTTTATTATTATTATTATTATTAATATAATAATAATAATAATAATAATAATAATAATAATATTTATTATTATTATTATTTTTTATTTATTATTATTTTTTTTTTTTTAATTTTTTTTTTAATTATTTAACATTTGACAGAAATTTCGGTTAAATTTTTTTTCCGTTAAATTTTGAAATAAAAAATTTTTTTTCGGAAATTTTCACATAAATTTTGTTCGAAGTAAAAACACAGACGGTTCATTTCATTCGAAGCTTTCTTAACGAAAATAATTATTTCTCAAACGATTTGTAACTCCACAACCTGTCTTCCGTAAAAATCCTTTTTCAGCCACTGAAAGAAACTTTAATTTTGGTGAGAAAAAAAGTCAGAAATATATTTTTAATATTTATGATTAAAACTTAATTAATATTTTATGAATCAATTTGAAACCATCACATTTTAATTGGTTCTTGGTAATTGAAAGCGCCCATTGAAAGTACCGTCGTCCTTCATGGCTCCATCCATCATGTCTGTTCCAATCGAACATATTGACCGGTCTAACTAACAACCCAAACGTGTTTTATTGTTAATTTCTTATTCTATGCTTTGTGTTTTTAATGGGTTCATTAGTATCAAGTTAAGTGTGCCTTGCCTTTTCTGTGGTGGAGTTGTGGTGGAGTTGTGGGTGGAGTTGTGGTGGAGTTGTGGTGGAGTTGTGGTGGGATTGTGGTGGAGTTGTGGTGGGATTGTGGTGGGATTGTGGTGGAGTTGTGGTGGGATTGTGGTGGAGTTGTGGTGGAGTTGTGGTGGAGTTGTAGTGGGGTTGTGGTGGAGTTGTGGTGGAGTTGTGGTGGAGTTGTGGTGGAGTTGTGGTGGAGTTGTGGTGGAGTTGTGGTGGAGTTGTGGTGGAGTTGTGGTGGAGTTGTGGTGGAGTTGTGGTGGCGTTGTGGTGGGATTGTGATGGGATTGTGGTGGAGTTGTGGTGGCGTTGTGGTGGCGTTGTGGTTAAGTTGTGGTGGGATTGTGGTTGAGTTGTGGTGGAGTTGTGGTGGAGTTGTGGTGGTGTTGTGGGTGGAGTTGTGGTGGCGTTGTGGTGGCGTTGTGGTTAAGTTGTGGTGGGATTGTGGTTGAGTTGTGGTGGAGTTGTGGTGGTGTTGTGGGTGGAGTTGTGGTGGCGTTGTGGTGGCGTTGTGGTTAAGTTGTGGTGGGATTGTGGTTGAGTTGTGGTGGAGTTGTGGTGGATTTGAAGATTGGTTTGATGGGTGAAATTTGTGTGAGAGGGTTTATAGAAAACAATTTCAAAAGTCATTTTTAATATTTTTCTTTCCTCGAATATGTCGCTTCAAATATTACCAAAGTTCTTGAATAAAGCGCTTCAAAAATGAAGTTTTTGAACTTCTCCCACTCATCCTTCACGCCCCCTCTGTAGGTGTTGTATCTGGCCAAGAGGTGAGAAGTAATTTCACGCATGGTTGCGCATGACAGATATTGATTTAGCGCTTAACTGGCGATCAATTCCAATTTAGTTTCCTTCTAAAACACCTGTGTATCGATTTCCCCCCCTTCTTTCCCCAATTCCCCCCTCCCCTCCTCCCTCCCCTCTCCCCTCCCTTCCTCCCTCCCCTCCTCCCTCTCCCCTCCTCCCTCTCCCTTCCTCTCTTTCTCCCCCCCCCCCTCCTTCTTCCCTCCTCTCTCTCCTCTCCCCCTCTCTCCAACTTCTATAAAACCCCACTCAACAACCCCTAACGCTGGCTTCAGAGTAAAAATTGAAATTCACTTTTCGTTGAATTCGCTTCGAGTTTTAACGAATTAACGCCACATAAACCACCGAGCAAGATCAACATGCGGGTTAACAACCCGGAAGTAAGTATGGCTACCATGACAACCGCAGTCATGGTTGTCATGGTGATTTTTCAAGGCGGTGTCAAAGCTGTTCGCATCAGCACCGACTCGTGAGTGGTGACGGGCATTTCAACTTAATTAAATTTAATTAAATTTATTAAAAGTAGGGAATTAAATGAATTCAACAAATTAATTGAGATTACTGAGTTAATTAAAATTATTGAATTTTTAATTTATTTTAATTAATCTTTTTAAGCCATTAACTTGCTTCTTATTATCTTTCCAAAATAATCGATTTTAAAGCAAAGTTTCAAAGTTGCAAGATTACTTCTGAATTAAAAGGATTAGTCAATAAATTTGACTTTTGATTGAACTTATTTGAATTCTACTCCCAACCTTAGACAATCATTTTTAGGGTTTTTGATAATAATTAATATTATTTTTGATTCATTGATCTAATCTATTCTAATCTAATCTAATCTAATCTAATCTAATCTAATCTAATCTAATCTAATCTAATCTAATCTAATCTAATCTAATCTAATCTAATCTAATCTAATCTAATCTAATCTAATCTAATCTAATCTAATCTAATCTAATCTAATCTAATCTAATCTAATCTAATCTAATCTAATCTAATCTAATCTAAGCTAATCTATTCTAATCTAATCTTATCTAATCTTATCTAATCCAATCTAATCTAATCATTTCAATGGCGCTGATTCCATACCGTTCAAGAGCGCATTAATTTTAATAGCGCTGTCCGCTTAGTTTCTGGCACTCATGAATTCTCGCGTATAACTTTTGACTTTATCTTTTTAAACTGGTTATCTTTCGAAAAAAGATCAATTTTCAAAATCTACACTCTCATGTTTAAAATAAAAAATAATCACTCACCTACCTACTTAGCTGACCTTTTCAAGTTGCCTCCTCGTAAGGGACTGAGATCTTCTACTTATTCTCATTTTTTAGGATACCTTCCAATAGTACTTATGCTAAATCTGCACTTTCCTACTGTGGGCCCCTTCTATGGAATTTTTTTCTCCTCAATCTCACCTCTATTACTTTTCTATTTTCATTTCGTGAAGCCCTTAAAGCTTTTTTGTTTAAACAGTTTGTAGCAGAACGCTTCTGAACAGTGTTGAACCAGCCACCCTCAACCACATACGGACATAACCTCACACAACTCCTACTGCCTCTTCCCCCCTACAACCACTGTAACCACACACAACCACACACAACTACACACAACCACTACAACCTCACACAACCACATACAACCACACACAACCACACACAAACACACACAACTACAAAAAACCACACACAACCACACACAACCACACAAAACTACTACAACCACACACAACCACACAAAACTACTACAACCACACACAACCACAAAAAACTACTACAACCACACACAACCACTACAACCACACACAACCACACAAAACCACACACAACCACACACAACCACCACCACCACCACTGCAGTAACAGCCACAAATGCAAGACTTACGAAACAGTCAGAGACGAAATCAAGGCCAAGTGTTGTGACTATTTCAAACTCACCAAACCCATTACCGGTATTTATACCTCAAATTTTTCACCGGTTCACAGACCATATTTTGTTCACCGGTATAAATATTGTATTTATTTTTGTTTTTATTATTTTTATTATTATTTTTATTATTTTTGTTTTCTTAATTTGTATTTTTTAATGTATTTTATATTTCTTCGTACCACCGTATATTTCTAAAACTCACAAAACACACTCAATTAAACCAACCACACAACCACTCAACCAACCAACCAACCATTCAACCAACTAACCACCCAACCAACCAACCACCCAATTAACCACCCAACCACCCAACCAACCGCCCAACCAACCAGTCAACCACCCAACCAGTCAACCAACCAACCAATCACCTAACCAACCACCCAACCAACCACCCAACAATCACAGGTCGAGATTTTTATGACCTAGATTACGAAAGGTCAAATCTGGTTGACGTCACAGACGCTGACCTGGTTGACCTAGTTTACAAGTGGAACAACAGCACCAACAAGGGACCCTATTGTTACTACACCAGGTGCCCACGTTGACTTAATTTTTAATATTTGACTAAATTAAATTAAATATAATAATTATATTTATTATTAATTTTTTAATTAAATTCGATTATTCAAACTATTTGTTCAGTGTCACGTGCTATCAGGTGCTGAAATCCAAAATTTCAAACAAATTAAAAACATATTTTATACACCTCATTTATTTGTATCTTTATCCAATTGTATTATTTATACTATAATAATGATAATAACATCAACACATTTGAGGGGCCTCGAAACTCTAAGGGGTTGATGCCGCTATAATAATTTTCTTATTTGTATTGTATTTTATTTTATTGTATTTTATTTTATTTTTTTGTTTTGTATTGTATTTTATTGTATTGTATTGTATTGTATAGTATAGTATTGTACTTTATTTTATTTTATTGTATTGTATTGTATTGTATTGTAGTTATTGTATTGTATTGCATTGTATTGTATTTTAGTGTATAGTATTGTATAGTATTTTATTGTATTTCATTGTATTATATTGTATTATATTGTATTGTATTGTAATGTATTGTATTGTATTGTATTGTATTGTATTGTATTGTATTGTATTGTATTGTATTGTATTGTATTGTGTTTTATTGTATTGTATTGTATTTTTTTGTATTGTATTGCATTGTACAATAGCACATGAATGTTACATAGGCTGAAGCCACATTAAATTGTGTTATTTTTATAAAATTTCATATTTACTTATTTGTCATTAATATTTATATTTTATATATTCCTCTTATTATTATTATCAGAATTATTAATTATTAAATATTAATAATAATTTAATTCGATTATGATTGGCACGCAGGCTAATACAGAGGGCGGTGCTAGGCTGTTGTGGAGGCTGGCAGGAACCACTTTGCATCAAACGTTCGTTGATGATCATAATAATGATAATAAAAATTATAAGGATAATAATAATAATAATAATAATAATAATAATAATAATAATAATAATAATAATAATAATAATAATAATAATAATAATAATAATAATAATAATAATAATAATAATAATAATAATAATAATAATAATAATAATAATAATAATAATAATAATAATAAGAATATTATTATTATTATTATTATTATTATTATTATTATTATTATTATTATTATTATTATTATTATTATTATTATTATTATTATTATTATTATTATTATTATTATTATTATTATTATTATTGTTATTATTATTATTATTATTATTATTATTATTATTATTATTATTATTATTATTATTATTATTATTATTATTATTATTATTATTATTATTATTATTGTTATTTTTATTATTATTATTATTATTATTATTATTATTATTATTATTATTATTATTATTATTATTATTATTATTATTATTATTATTATTATTATTATTATGATTATTATTATTATTCTTATTCTCATTCTTATTATTATTATTATTATTATTATTATTATTATTATTATTATTATTATTATTATTATTATTATTATTATTATTATTATTATTATTATTATTATTATTATTATTATTATTATTATTATTATTATTATTATTATTATTATTATTATTATTATTATTATTATTATTATTATTATTATTATTATTATTATTATTATTATTATTATTATTATTATAATAATAATAATAATAATAATTATTATTATTATTATTATTATTATTATTATTATTATTATTATTATTATTATTATTATTATTATTATTATTATTATTATTATTATTATTATTATTATTATTATTATTATTATTATTATTATTATTATTATTATTATTATTATTATTATTATTATTATTATTATTATAATAATAATAATAATTATTATTATTATTATTATTATTATTATTATTATTATTATTATTATTATTATTATTATTCTTATTCTCATTTTTATTATTATTATTATTATTATTATTATTATTATTATTATTATTATTACTATTATTATTATTATTATTATTATTATTATTATTATTATTATTATTTATTTTTATTTTTATTTTTTTCTTCTTATTATTATTATTTTTATTATTATTATTATTCTTAATATTATTATTATCATTATTATTATTATTATTATTAATATTGTTATTATTATTATTATTATTATTATTATTATTATTATTATTAGTAGTAGTAGTAGTAGTACTAGTAGTAGTAGTAGTAGTAGTAGTAGTAGTAGTAGTAGTAGTTGTAGTAGTAGTAGTAGTAGTAGTAGTAGTAGTAGTAGTAGTAGTAGTAGTAGTAGTAGTAGTAGTAGTAGTAGTAGTAGTAGTAGTAGTAGTAGTAGTAGTAGTAGTAGTAGTAGTAGTAGTAGTAGTAGTAGTAGTAGTAGTAGTAGTAGTAGTAGTAGTAGTAGTAGTAGTAGTAGTAGTAGTAGTAGTAGTAGTAGTAGTAGTAGTAGTAGTAGTAGTAGTAGTAGTAGTAGTAGTAGTAGTAGTAGTAGTAGTAGTAGTAGTAGTAGTAGTAGTAGTAGTAGTAGTAGTAGTAGTAGTAGTAGTAGTAGTAGTAGTAATAATAATAATAATATTATTATTATTATTTTAGTATATATATTTTTCTAACTTAATAATAATTATTATAAATATTTTTAAATAATTTTTTCGATAATAATATTCCTATAATTGAATAAAAACCCTCTAAAACTACCAAAAAACCACCACCACCACCACAGCCGAATGTGACCCACCGTGTCAAAACGGAGGAATATGCAGTCAGCCTGGCGTGTGTGACTGCTTGCCTGACTTCACGGGCACTGTGTGTCAAGACGACAAGAAGAGTGCGTGGTGGTGTAGTGTGGTGTGGTGTAGTGTGGTGTGGTGTGGTGTGGTGTGGTGTGGTGTGGTGTGGTGTGGTGTGGTGTGGTGTGGTGTGATGTGGTGTGATATGGTCTGGTGTGGTGTGGTGTGGTGTTGTTTGGTGTAGTGGGGTATGACGTGGTGTGGTGTGATGTGTTGTGGTGTGATGTGATGTGGTGTGGTTTGTTGTGATGTTTGTGGTGTAGTGTAGTGGTGTGGTGTAAGAGTTTACCTACAACACAGAACAGACGTGATATCACACCACACCAGACCACATCACGCCACACCACACTACACCACATCACACCACTTCAGCCACACCCCACCATACCACACACCACCGTACCACACCCCACCATACCCCACCCCACAATATCACACCACACCACACCACACCATACCACACCCCACAATATCACACCACACCACACCACACCACACCACACCACACCACACCCCACCATACCACACCACACCACACCACACCTCACCACACCCCACCACACCATACCACACAGACGTCAACTCAAAGCGCAAGTACTGTTACGTCAATCGGTGGTGCTACGGCGGCAAGCCAGATCCCGCCAAAAACACTAGATATTCCATCAACATCAATGACGTCATGGACAAGAGGACCTGCTGTGCCCTCAAGGGAGCGGGAGGATGGGGCTTGACCGGAAGTAGTTGCATTCCATGCCCCAACGCCCCCATTGATGATGACGTGGGGGATTTCACCCCTGATCTCCCCAGAGGTGAGAAAGGGGGGAAGGATTTTCAGCAAAGTTTATTCTACTCTTGTAGTTTTTCAAAGTTTTTTTGTTTTCTTGCTCATTCAACTACACTCACTCATATCAATCCACCTCTAAAGTCACGCATGCAGTCTCTAAAGTCACGCATGCAGTCACACACGTCAGGCTGGCTGCAATTCAATAAAAACCTCTAAAAAACACTTCAAAACCCCCCCAAAACCTTTTAAAAACTTCCAAAACCCCCCAAAATCTCTCAAAAACCCTCTTAAAACCTTCCTAACCCCTCCCCCTAAAATTCCCCACAACCCTTTAAAAACTCCCCAAAACCCCTTAAAACACCCCAAAACCCCTTAAAACCCCCCAAAAAAACTCACTGCTACAGTGGTGGTGAACAAAGACACGTCAATCTTCCGCACCTGCATGGGGCTGGGTCCTAACTACTGGAGAACTTTTGACGGGCTGGAGTTCCTCTTCGCAGCGAGATGCTCCTACATCCTCATGCAGAACAACGTTGTCAAGGTTACCATCACCATGGTAGACTGCTACTCCTACTCAAAATGCAAAAAGGTTAGAAGCTAGAAGGTTTTTGGGGGGTTTTGGGGGTTTTTGGGGGCTTTTGGGGTTTTTTTTTGGGGTTTTGGGGGTTTTGGGGGGTTTTTGGGCGTTTTTGGGCGTTTTTGGGGGTTTAGGGGTTTTGGGGGGTTGGGTGGTTTGAAAGATTTAGGGGGGTTAGGTGGTTTTGGGGGTGTGAAAGGGGCATTCATTGGAGGATTGGGTTATGATTTTTGGGGCTTTGATGGTTTACACAGCCTCGTTTGAGAAACCTTTTGGAAAATGGCTTCTGAATTGTGTTGAGTTGAAAGCGATTTGGAGAGT
>OX387259.1:4602940-4610440 GCA_947562095.1 Branchellion lobata
AAGGGTTGGGTGGAATGGGCGAAGTAGGTGGCTGGGTGGTTGGAGAGGTGGCTGGGTGGTTGGAGAGGTGGCTGGGTGGTTGGAGAGGGGGCTGGGTGGTTGGAGAGGTGGCTGGGTGGTTGGAGAGGTGGCTGGGTGGTTGGAGAGGTGGCTGGGTGGTTGGAGAGGTGGCTGGGTGGTTGGAGAGGGGGCTGGGTGGTTGGAGAGGTGGCTGGGTGGTTGGAGAGGGGGCTGGGTGGTTGGAGAGGGGGCTGGGTGGTTGGAGAGGTGGCTGGGTGGTTGGAGAGGTGGCTGGGTGGTTAGAGAGGTGGCTGGGTGGTTGGAGAGGTGGCTGGGTGGTTGGAGAGGTGGCTGGGTGGTTGGAGAGGTGGCTGGGTGGTTGGAGAGGTGGCTGGGTGGTTGGAGAGGGGGCTGGGTGGTTGGAGAGGGGGCTGGATGGTTGGAGAGGTGGCTGGGTGGTTGGAGAGGTGGCTGGGTGGTTGGAGAGGTGGCTGGGTGGTTAGAGAGGTGGCTGGGTGGTTGGAGAGGTGGCTGGGTGGTTGGAGAGGTGGCTGGGTGGTTGGAGAGGTGGCTGGGTGGTTGGAGAGGTGGCTGGGTGGTTGGAGAGGTGGCTGGGTAGTTGGAGAGGTGGCTGGGTGGTTGGAGAGAGGGCTGGGTGGTTGGAGAGGTGGCTGGGTGGTTGGAGAGGTGGCTGGGTGGTTGGAGAGGGGGCTGGGTGGTTGGAAAGATAGTTGAGTGGTTTGGGAGGTGGTTGAGTGGAATGGGAGGTAGTTGGGTGGAATGGGAGGTAGTTGGGTGGAATGGGTGAATGGAGAGATGGTTGGATGGTTGGGTAGAATGGGTTGCTGGTTAAATGAATTGGCGGACAATTAGTTGTGTGGTTGGTGAATGGGTGAGAATTTGGTTGGTTGGTTGGCCCAAAAAATCACCACTAATTCAACCAATACTTCACCAAATAATTAACCCAGTAATTCACCCATTAATTCACCCATTAATTCACCCATTAATTCACCCAGTAATTCACCCATTAATTCACCCGTTAACTCACCCATTAATTCACCCATTAATTCACCCATTAATTCACCCAATAACTCACCCAACAATTCACTCAATAATTCACCTAATAATTCACCCATCCATTCACCCAATAATCCACCCACCCACTCAGCCAAAGAGTGCCCGTATGGCATGGAGTACGTTGAATGTGCTTCGAAGAGTTTGAAGACGTGTCAGAACATGTATTCAGACACCAGTGCAGGCGACGAGGGGGTCGAAGGAGCCTACCCAGGCACCAAGGAGTGCTACCCAGGCTGTCAATGTCCCCTAGGAACCTTCTACAACGGCTCGTCTTGTGTGCCCGCTAGGCAGTGTCCTTGTGTGTACAGAGGACAAAAGTTTGGACAAGGAAACTCCGTGAACATTGAATGCAACTTGTGGTTTGTGGTGGAAAGGATTTGAGGGTTTATGGGGGTTTTTGAGTTTTGGGGGTCTGAATTTTTGAGTTTTTGGAGTTTTGGGGAGTTTATTAAACCACTTGAACCGCCACACTGCCGTCACACCCATAGCACACCACACCACACTACAGCACACTGCACTACCACAGCCACAGCCACAGCCACAGCCACAGCCACACCACAGCCACAGTCACACGACACAACACTAAACCACTACAGCCACACCACACCACACCACCACAGCCACACCACCACAGCTACACCACCACAGCCAAACCACAGCCACACCACCACAGCCACGGCCACACCACACCACACCACTACAGCCACTGCAACTACGGCAAGTGGAAGTGCACCAAGAGGTTGTGTTCGAAGGTTTGTTCGGTCATCGGCTACCAGCACTTCAGGACCTTCGACGGCAACAAGTACGACTTCAACGGCCCTGAGGGATCATACACTCTCATGGAGGTGGGCTTTGGGGGTGGAACTTAGAAGAGGGGCTTTGGGGGTGGAGCTTAGAAGAGGGGTTTTGGGGGTGGAACTTAGAAGAGGGGCTTTGGGGGTGGAACTTAGAAGAGGGGCTTTGGGGGTGGAACTTAGAAGAGGGGCTTTGGGGGTGGAGTTTAAAGAAAAGGGGTTTGGGGGTGGAGCTTAAAGGAAGGGGGTTTGGGGATGGAGTTTAAAGGAAGAGATTTTGGAAGAGAGGGGATCTGGCTCATTTTTGTTTTGGCTTTATTTTTGTTTTGGATAGGAGGGGTTAGAACTGTTCTGGTGGGGGGGTTTGGGAGGACTGGAAGGTATTTAAGGATGGGAAAAAATTCAATAAATGTTACCAAAAGTGCTGGAGTTAAAGCTCACACCCCCACAGACCATCGCCCGGAAGAAACCAACGGATTACACCTACCAATATGGCAAGGTTGTGATGCTTTAATACCGACTGAAGTAGAATAAATCAAATAAAGCAAATAAATCTTTTGTTTTTATCATTTTCTTCTTAATTTCAATTAATTTTTATTTTTTAATTATTTAATTATATCTCCTCCAAAACCAACATCTTTTCTGAAAATGAATAAAAAAAATAATTCCGACCCTTTCTTAACCCGAAACAACCCATCAATCCACATTTAAAATGTTTCGTGACGTCACAGGACGCACCTTCTTCTTCCTCTTCCTCTTACTCTTCATCTGAGCGAGGAAACATTGTGGTTTCTTACTCAGTGACCAAGTGTCTACCCACTTTTCCGGAAATTAGTTGCACCTCGGGACTACGGGTGGTCCTCACCGTCGCCAAGAAGTCCTACCTCGTAACCGTCAACAAAAACTTTGAGGTATCAGCTTGAATTTTTATTTTTTATTTTTATTTTTTTTACTAAAAAACATTTTTTCATTTTAAAATTAATTGAATTTTTTGTTGAAATTACTGGAATTTTTTCGTTTTATCTTTAAATTAATCGATTTTTGCTTGAAATTATTATAAATATTTTTATAGCGGTGACTTTTAGCTATTTTCACACTGGCATTTAATCGAGGGCTTTGTATAGCGCCGACTTATCAAAACTACACTTTGTTTTAATAGCATTAATTGGTCAAATTGGGCTTCTTATGTGCTGATTCGGAAATACTGAGGCCTTAAAGCGGTGTAACTCTGATCATTGGTGAAAAAGGTTGGCAACAGTATGGACTTTCACACGCCATACTGTTGTGGCGTTGATTCATTCACCTCTTCGTTCTCATTCGTTCATTCCTTTCCCCCAATCAACCCTTTTCCCCCATTCATTCAATCATCCCTTACTCCCTCATTCATTCATACATTCACTCACCCATTAATTCACTTCCCCATTAATTCACTCCCCCATTAATTCACTCCCCCATTACTTCACTTCCCCATTAATTCACTCCCCCATTAATTCACTCCCCCATTACTTTACTTACCCATTAATTCGTTCCCCCATTAATTCACTCACCCATTAATTCACTTCCCCATTAATTCACTCCCCCATTAATTCACTCACCCATTAATTCACTCCCCCATTAATTCACTCCCCCATTAATTCACTCCCCCATTAATTCACTTACCCATTAATTCACTTCCCCCATTAATTCACTTCCCCATTAATTCACTCCCCCATTAATTCACTCACCCATTAATTCACTCACCCATTAATTCACTTCCCCATTAATTCACTCCCCCATTAATTCACTCACCCATTAATTCACTTACCCATTAATTCACTTACCCATTAATTCACTCCCCCATTAATTCACTCACCCATTAATTCACTCACCCATTAATTCACTCCCCCATTAATTCACTCACCCATTAATTCCCTCACCCATTAATTCACTTCCCCATTAATTCACTCCCCCATTAATTCACTCACCCATTAATTCACTCACTTATTATTCCCCCCCCCCCCTTCCCCTTCCCCAGATCCAGGTAAACAACGAAGATTTGGACGATCCATTGTACAAACCCTTCAACGACCCTCATCTCTACGTCAAGAGAGTAACAAACCTTTTTGTCTCCATCCACGGCTACGGCTTCAGGGTTCTGTACGACAAGAACGGCAGAATCTACGTTCGACTTGATCCCTACTACTCTGGAATGGTGGGTTTTGGTTGGGTATGAGGTTAGGTTTTCAATTGGATTTGGGAAGATTTGAAGTTGGGTTTGAGATTAAATTTATGATTAGATTAAGAGAAATGGAGGTTGTTAGATTAGATTTGTGATAAGATTTAGGGGAACCGAAGTTGGTTTGAGGTTAGGTTTGGGATCAGATTTGGAAGGATTTGACGTTAGGTTTGGGATCAGATTTGGAAGGATTTGAGGTTAGGTTTGAAGTTGGGATGGATTTTGGTTGTTGTCAAACTGGGGCTTGGAAATGGATTGTGATGGGATGGGAGGTTTGGGTTTGGTGGGTGGTTGTGGTTGAGATATTGATAGAAAGAAGAGAGTAGTATTGAAAGTTCAAGTAGTGAAATTAAGAAAAAGACTGAGACTGGTCAGTATTAGATGGTGTTGAGAGGGGAGGTGTGTTGAACGAGAGTTGAGTGAAGTAGAAGAACTAGATTGAACTAGGAATACAAATTCACCATCACCCCAATCCACTTGTATACCCCCCCCCCTCACACAACCACCATAACACCCATGTCCACAACCACACACCCCAACCACCCCAACCCTTTTCCTCCACAACCACACCCCCCCAACCACCCCAACCCTTTTCCTCCACAACCACACCCTCCAACCACCCCCTATCTTCACACTTCCCACAACCATGCAGGTTCAAGGCTTGTGTGGTAACATGGACGGCTCAGTACAGAACGACTTCATCAGCAGGAGTGGCATAGAAGAAGATGCCCTGTCATTCGCCCTTTCCTACGCTCACAACTCTGCCCCCATCTCTGAAGCCTTCCTCGCCACTGACTCCTGCTCTTCCAGCTTTGGAAACGTGGGTGGAATAGGCTGGGAAACCTTTGAGGTTTTGGGACATATACATAATTTGAAACTTTTTGGGGGTTTCAGCAGTTAGGGTTTTTTTGGATTTTTGGTGGGTTTTGGGGGTTTTTAAGGTTTTTGGGTTTTTTTAAAGAGTTTTGATGGGTTTTGGGGTTTTTTGGGGGTTTTGGAAGCCTAATGGATGGGTGTTTGGAGGTGTTTTGTATAGTCAGGTTTTTTTGTGTTGTGATAATGGCCTTATCTAGTTTTTTTTTCATTTTCACTTTCATCTTCTATTTCGGAATCACTAGCTTCTATTCATCCAAGCCAAAATCTCTCAAACTACCCAAAATCTTGTAACTCACCCCCAAAACCACCCCCCCCTTAACATCTTTTAACTCACCCCCAAAACCACCCCCCCCCCTTAACATCTTTCAACTCACCCCCAAAACCACCCCCCCTCTTAAAATCTTTCAATTCATCTCCCAAACCACCCCCAACCACCCAACAGTCGGCCTTATACGCCGAGCAGCACTGCAAGCTGGTGGGCAAGCCAGAAATCTTCGGAGAGTGTTTGGCGGTCTTGGTTGACTGGTCTCGCTACTTCGACATTTGTCTACAGGACTCTTGCGCAAGTCCAGGCTCTCCCGTGCCAGTCTGCACCGCTCTAGCGGCGCTGGCCGAACGCTGTGCCAACGCCGGCTTCCAAATACACCCCTCTTGGATGTCCGACCCGTCTGTGTCTGAACTGTGTGCAGGTGGCTGGACGGGTGTTTGTGGGTGAATGGGTTTTTGTAGGTGAATGGGTGTTTGTGGGTGAACGGGTGTTTGTGGGCGAATGGGTGTTTGTGGGTGAATGGTTGTTTGTGGGCGAATGGGTGTTTGTGGGTGAATGGGTGTTTGTGGGTGAATGGGTTTTTGTGGGTGAATGGGTGTTTGTGGGTGAATGGGTGTTTGTGGGTGAATGGTTGTTTGTGGGCGAATGGGTGTTTGTGGGTGAATGGGTGTTTGTGGGTGAATGGGTGTTTGTGGGTGAATGGGTGTTTGTGGGTGAATGGGTGTTTGTTGGTGAATGGGTGTTTTTGGGTGAATGGTTGTTTGTGGGTGAATGGTTGTTTGTGGGTGAATGGGTATTTGTGGGTGAATGGGTGTTTGTGGGTGAATGGGTGTTTGTGGGTGAATGGGTGTTTGTGGGTGAATGGGTGTTTGTGGGTGAATGGGGCTTTGTTTGTTCAGGTGGGTGGGCTGAGTGGTTGGGTACCCAAACCAAACAAACCTTCCACCAGCACCACCACTACACAACTCTTCAACCACACACAACCCCCCCCCCCCCCCCCACCATTACTACACCAAACTCTTCCTCTCCTCCCCTCCACCCCTACTATCACTACACTAAAACTTTACCCCCATCACCACTACAGACGTACCAGGTTACCATTGTCCCTACGGCCAAGTCTTCAGCGACTGCACACCTCACGTGAGCACTTGCAGAGATAAACAATTTCCCAGTCACGTGCCTGAAGACTCTTTCTGTGTGGCCGGTTGTCGCTGCAACCACCACAGCCACCTGATGGACAACCTGCTCTTGCTACACAACCACACCCTGTCGTCGTCTTCTTACGGAAGAGGCGGTGGAGGCGGTGGTGGTGGCGGTGGTGGTTATGATAGCTTGTATGGTAATAATAACGCCTACAATAATCATAATAGTTATAATAATAATAATAACTACAACAACAACTACAACAACAACTACAACAACAACTACAACAAAAAACAAATTGACATCTGCGTACCTGTGCAAGAGTGTTCTTGTTACGAAATCATCGCCAAGAAACTTTACAAGCCAGCGGAAGTATGGAAGCAGGACTGTGGGAACTGGTAATTCAAACCTTATACAATACAATACAATACAATACAATACAATACAATACAATACAATACAATACAATACAATACAATACAATACAATATAACACAATACAATACAATACAATACAATACAATACAATACAATACAATACAATACAATACAATACAATACAACACAATACAATACAATAAAATACAATACAATACAATACAATACAATACAATACAATACAATACAATACAATAAAATACAATACAATACAATACAATACAATACAATACAATACAATACAATACAATACAAAACAATACAATACGATACAATAAAATAAAATACAATACAATACAATACAATACAATAAAATACAATACAATACTTTACAATACAATACAAAACAATACAATAAAATACAATGCAACACAATGCAACACAATACAAAACCATACAATGAAAAACAATAAACATACCTTTTGTATATTTATGATCCTCCTTAGCCTGAGTATAAAGAGTTTTTTAATAAATTGGTCTCCCTCAACAACCTCAAAAAAATCTTTTTATTTTGTATTTTGTGGAATAAAAGTAAATTTTTGTATGATAAATTTGAAGCTCGTAATGAAGATATTTATTCTTTTTTATTTATTTATCCTTCTTTTTACTTCTTCCGATCCCCATTCTGCCTTTTTTCTGACTTATCATCATCCTCTTCTTCCTCTTCCTATTCCTCTTCCTCCTTCTCC
>OX387259.1:4615440-4642940 GCA_947562095.1 Branchellion lobata
GTTTGGGGGTTTGGAAGGTTTGGGGGTTTGGGGGGTTTGGGGGGTTTGAGGGGTATGGGGGGTTTGGGGGGTTGGAGAGTTTGGGGGTTAGGAGGGTTTGGGGGTTTGGAGGGTTTGGGGGTTTGGGGGGTTTGGGGGGTTTGAGGGGTATGGGGGGTTTGGGGGGTTGGAGAGTTTGGGGGTTGAGAGGGTTTGGGGGTTTGGGGGGTTTGGGGAGTTTGGAGGGTTTGGAGGGTTTGGAGGGTTTGGAGAGTTTGGGTTTGGGGGGTTTAAAGGGTTTGGGTTTGGGGGGTTTTTGGCTTTGGGGGGGTTTATGGGTTATAAAAAAGGTTTTGTGGGTTAGAATAATAGTTTCAGAGTTTATTGGGTGTGTTTTTAGAAGAAGTTTGTAAAATGGTTGGGGTTAGGATAAGGGTTAGGATTGGGGTTAGGGTTAAGGTTAGGGTTAAGGTTAAGGTTAAGGTTAGGGTTAGGGTTAGGGTTAGGGTTAAGGTTAAGGTTAAGGTTAAGGTTAAGGTTAGGGTTAAGGTTAGAGTTAAGGTTAGGGTTAAGGTTAGGGTTAAGGTTAGGGTTAGGGTTAGGGCTATGGTTAGGGTTAAGGTTAGGGTAAGGGTTAGGATTAGGGTTAGGGTTAGAGTTGGGAATGGGGTTAGGGTTAGGGTTAGGATTAGGGTTAGGGTTAGGGTTAGGGTTAAGGTTAGGATAAAAGTTATAGTTAGGGTTAGGGTTAGGATTGAAAGTATCTTGAGACAGGGAGTTAAGAGTGTTTGGAAAATTTTGAGGGGTGGAAAGAGTGGAGGTTGGATTGTTTGGAAGGAACTGGGTCGGGGAGATGAAGAACTGAGTTTGGATTTATGAAGGCTGGAAGTTAAGGGTAGAAAGTTGAATGTTCAAAGGTTGGAAGTATGAAGGTCAAGGTTGGGTGTACAAAAGTTGGGGGTATAAAGGTCAAGGTTGGAATTTTTGGTTTGGGTGTTTCGGGGTTTGGGAAAGAAAGTATTGGAGGTTGAAAGAAAGGCTTGGATGTACGGAAGAATATGTGAATGGCTGGAGATGAGTTTGGAAAAGAAGAAAGGGAAAGTGGAAGGGAGAGAGTTGTGGGAAATATACAAGTTGAAAAACTCACAAAACCTCCCAAGTTGAAAAACTCACAAAACCTCACAAGTTGAAAAACTCACAAAACCTCACAAGTTTAAAAACTCACAAAACCTCACAAGTTGAAAAACTCACAAAACCTCACAAGTTGAAAAACTCACAAAACCTCACAAGTTTTTGAAAAACTCACAAAACCTCACAAGTTTTTGAAAAACTCACAAAACCTCACAAGTTTTTGAAAAACTCACAAAACCTCACAAGTTTTTGAAACTCACAAAACCTCACAAGTTTTTGAAACTCACAAAACCTCACAAGTTTTTGAAACTCACAAAACCTCACAAGTTGAAAAACTCACAAAACCTCACAAGTTTTTGAAACTCACAAAACCTCACAAGTTTTTGAAACTCACAAAACCTCACAAGTTTTTGAAACTCACAAAACCTCACAAGTTGAAAAACTCACAAAACCTCACAAGTTGAAAAACTCACAAAACCTCACAAGTTGAAAAACTCACAAAACCTCACAAGTTGAAAAACTCACAAAACCTCACAAGTTTTTAATACTCACAAAAAGTCACAAAAACTCACAAAGTCACCAACCAGGCCATCGACAGCTTGACTCCTTTTTCCACCGAACCACTCTTGTGTCTCTACCACTCTTTAGCTGGTCATATACCCCTCTTTACCCCACTCCCCCTCCTAAACCATCCCACCCCCCCCCCTCCTAAACCATTCCACCCCCCCCCCCCCTCCTAAACCATCCCACCCCCCCCCTCCCCAAGTCATCACACTCTTCCCCCCAAACCATCCCACCCCTCTTTAAACCATCCTATCCCTTTAAACCATCCTACCCCCTTTAAACCATCCTACCCCCTTTAAACCATCCTACCCCCTTTAAACCATCCTACCCCCTTTAAACCATCCTACCCCCTTTAAACCATCCTACCCCCTTTAAACCATCCTACCCCCTTTAAACCATCCTACCCCCTTTAAACCATCCTACCCCCTTTAAACCATTCTACCCCCTTTAAACCATCCTACCCTCTTTAAACCATTCCACCCACCTTCACTAAATTACTCACCTTTCCCCCTCACTTACCACCGCACCCCCTTCCACTAAACCCTCTCTCTACCCACACTGAACCCTCTCTCCACCCACACTGAACCCTCTCTCCACCCACACCTCACCATCCCTTCTTTTTCCAGAACTTTCCAGAAAGGATCAGGTGGTCGAAGCCTGTGTGCAGTGTGATAAAGGAGGGAGAATTGTTTGGCAATTGCAGGAAGGTGGTCACCAACTACATGTGGTTCTACAAAAACTGCATCTACGACTCTTGTGGGTCAGTGGGGGGGGGGGGGGGGGAAGGAGGTGAATTTGGGGTAGGAAAAGGGTTGTAATTGTGGGTCAGTGGGAAGTTGTGCTTGTGGATAAGTGGGAGAAGATTGTGATTGAGGTAGATTTCCAATGGGAGTTTTAAAGGAGGTTTTGAAGGGGTTTCCAATAGGGGGTTTTAGTGGGGGTTTTGAGGGGTTTTTAAATGAGGTTTGGTAGGATTTCAAAAGGGTTTAAGTTTCTCCCAGCATTATTTACACCACCCTCCCACCACCGCCACCGACCCAGTTCTCCCCCCCCTAATTCTCACCAACCTTATCATCCTCCCACCATCTCCGCCACCTTTTTTTTACCACCTATTCCACTATAATTTCCATACCTCTTTCTTCATTCCACTATCCCACCTCCCATTACATCCTAGACCCATTTCATTTCCCCTCCATCCCCTCGTTTCACCTTTCACCCCCCCCCCCCCTCTCATTTATTCCACCACCCCTCCCACTCATTCCACCACCACTCCCCCACCCATTTCACCTCCTTCCCCCTACCCACCCACCCAGTTGTGACCAAGGCAACAACTGCGAGTGCACATGCACAGCCATAGCGGCTTTTGCGCAAGAGTGCAGTTTCAAAGGAGTCCAAGTGGAATGGCGATCTAACGACATGTGTCGTGAGTGGAGGAGTGGAAGGGTGAAAGGGTGGAAGGTAGAAGGGTGGAGGGGTGGAGGAGTGGAAAGATGGAGGGGTGGAGGAGTGGAAAGATGGAGGGGTGGAAGAGTGGAGGGGTGGAGGGATGGAGGAGTGGAAGAGTGGAGGGATGGAAGAGTGGAAGAGTGGAGGGATGGAGGGGTGGAAGAGTGGAAGGATGGAAGGGTGGAAGAGTGGAAAGGTGGAAGGGATGGAGGGGTCGAAGAGTGGAGGGGTGGAAGGGTGGAGGGGTGGAAGGGATGAAAGGGGGGGGGGGGGGGGAAGGAGGGAGGGGGAGAAGGATGGAAGGGTGAAGAGATAGAAAAAAGGGGGGGTGGCAGAATGAGAGAAGAGGGGGGATCAGGTAGGTGAAGGGGTCGGATTTTTTTGGGTGATCGATAACTCCCAAAAACTCCCCTAACCAGCCAAGATGTGCGACAAAGGACACGAGTACAAGACATGCGGTTCACCATGCCGTCACACGTGCGCTCAACATTCCGTCACGTACGCACACAATTCACACCACGCAAAGTGCTTCTCAGCAGAGTGCGTCGAAGGATGCTTCTGTCCCGATGGCATGCTTGAAAATGGTTGGAATTTTGGTGGTTTTGGAAGTTTTTGAAGGGTTTTAGGGGGTTTTGGGGAGTTTTGGTGGTTTTTGGGGGGTTTTGGGGAGTTTTGGTGGTTTTTGGGGGGTTTTGGAGGGTTTGAAATGTTTTGGGGGTGTTTTAAGGGTGTTTTAAGAGTGTTTTAAGGGTGTTTTAAGGGTGTTTTAAGGGTGTTTTGGAAATTAGAAGAGCTTCGAAAGGTTTTGGTGAATAATTCATCGTTCACTTGGATTATTCCACTTTGGATTTTCCATGAGATTCCGTTTGTGGAGAGTGGTAAAGTGAATTTTTTGGTGTATGTTTTTCTTAATTTTCAAGAAACGACTACAACTACCAAACTACAAACAACTTGACACCGCGCCACACCACCCCACACCACCCCACACCACCCCACACCACCCCACACCACCCCACACCACCCCACACCACCCCACACCACCCCACACCACCCCACACCACACCACACAACACCACACCACCCCACACCACCCCACACCACCCCACACCACCCCACACCACCCCACACCACCCCACACCACGCCACACCACGCCACACCATGCCACACCACCCCACACCACACCACACCCCAGAGGCAGGCGAATGTGTTCCACTATCGGAGTGCAAGTGTCAGTATGAAGGGTCGTGGGTCAGCGCAGGCACCAAAGTCACATTCGACTGCCAAACATGGTGGTTTGGTGTGGTGTGGTGTGGTGTGGTGTGGTGTGGTGTGGTGTGGTGTGGTGTGGTGTGGTGTGGTGTGGTGTGGTGTGGTGTGGTGTGGTGTGGTGTGGTGTGGTGTGGTGTGGTGTGGTGTGGTGTGGTGTGGTGTGGTGTGGTGTGGTGTGGTGTGGTGTGGTGTGGTGTGGTGTGGTGTGGTGTGGTGTGGTGTGGTGTGGTGTGGTGTGGTGTGGGGTGGTGTGGTGTGGTGTGGTATGGTGTAGAGGGGTGTCGTGTGGTGGGGTGTGGTGTGGTGTGGTGTGGTGTGGTGTGGTGTGGTGTGGTATGGTGTAGAGGGGTGTGGTGTGGTGGGGTGTGGTGTGGTGTGGTGTGGTGTGGTGTGGTGTAGTGTGGTGTGGTATGGTGTGGTGTGGTGTGGTGTGGTGTGGTGTGGTGTGGTGTGGTGTGGTGTGGTGTGGTGTGGTGTGGTGTGGTGTGGTGTGGTGTGGTGTGGTGTGGTGTGGTGTGGTGTGGTGTGGTGTGGTGTGGTGTGGTGTGGTGTGGTGTGGTGTGGTGTGGTGTGGTGTGGTGTGGTGTGGTGTGGTGTGGTGTGGTGTGGTGTGGGGTGGTGTGGTGTGGTGTGGTATGGTGTAGAGGGGTGTCGTGTGGTGGGGTGTGGTGTGGTGTGGTGTGGTGTGGTGTGGTGTGGTATGGTGTAGAGGGGTGTGGTGTGGTGGGGTGTGGTGTGGTGTGGTGTGGTGTGGTGTGGTGTAGTGTGGTGTGGTGTGGTGTGGTGTGGTGTAGTGTGGTGTGGTATGGTGTAGAAGGGTGTGGTGTGGTGGGGTGTGGTGTGGTGTGGTGTGGTGTAGTGTAGTGGGGCGTAGCGTGGTGTCCTGCCGTGTCATTTTGTATGATATAGTTTGGTATGGGGGGGTGCTTGTGAAATCGAGGAGTGGTGTAGTGCGTTGTGGTCTGGGATAGTCGTGGGGCTATTTGTTTTTTTGTTATTTACAATGTTCACTAAACCCAAGCATCAATCCACTCTCTACAACTCCACAATGCCTTTGTTAACTTCACAACTTCAACTACCTTCCATGCCTCATAAACTTTCATTTCCATAAAGATTGACACCCCCTTTTACAAATCAATTGAATCACTCATCCCCCCACATGCCAACTTACACACCCCACGAACCACTCTACCCAAAATTCATCCACACTTCTGCGCAAAAAATCAACCCTTTCACTTCACAAACCATCCCATCCAAAATCCAACCATCCCTCCACAAATCAACCAACGCACCCAACACCCACAGTACGTGCATAGACGGAGGCATGGTGTGCACAGGTCAAAAGTGCAGTAACAACTGCACGGTAGATGAGTTCTGGTGTTTCAATTCCACCCGCTGCATTCCTTTCGAGCGCAAGTGTGACGGAATTGTTGATTGTCCTTTCCAGTCCGATGAACTTCATTGTGGTGGGTGGGAAAGGGAGGTGGAGGGGGGGTGGGTCGAAATGGGTGGAAAAGGGAGGGTGGGGATGGAAAGGTGGGGGTGGGCGGGGGTGGGTGGGGGTGGGTGCGGGTGGTTGGAGGTGGGTGGGGGTGGGTGGAGGTGGGTGGGGGTGGGTGGAGGTGGGTGGAGGTGGGTGGAGGTGGGTGAGGATGGAGGTGTGGGTGGAAATGGATGAGTCATAGTGGGTAGTGGCTGGGTGGCCTTAACCACCATTAACCACCATTAGCCCCCATTAACCAGTATAATCCACCATCAACCACCATTAACTCTCATTTACCACTATGAACCACCATCAACAACCATTAACTCCCATAAACCACCATTAACCACCATGAGCTACCATCAACCCCCAGTAACTACCACAAACCACCATGAACCACCACAAACCACCACAAACCTCTTTGAACAGCATGAATTACCACAAACCACCACAAACCTCTTTGAAACAGCATGAACCACCACAAACCACCACAAACCTCACTGAAACAGCATGAACCACCACAAACCACCACAAACCTCTTTGAAACAGCATGAACCACCACAAACCACCACAAACCTCTTCGAACAGTATGAACCACCACAAACCACCACAAACCACCACAAACCTCTTTGAAACAGCATGAACCACCACAAACCACTACAAACCTCCTGAAACAGCTTGGAAGTGCAAGCCACATGAGTTCACGTGTGTCTTCGACGGCAGCTGCATCCCCCGTAAGAGTGTGTGCAACAAGATCAGTGACTGCGCCGATGGCAGTGATGAATTTATCTGCAGTGAGTTGGGAGGGTGGGTAGATGGGTGAATGGGAGGGTGGGTTAATGGGTGAGTGGATGGATGGATGGATGGGTGGATGGATGGATGGAAAAGTGAATCAATAACTGGGTGGATGGGGGGATGGAAAAGTGGGTAAATAGGTTGGTAGGTAGGTAAATGGATGGGTGGGTGGATGTAAAAGTGGGTGGATGAATGGGTGAATAGATGGATGGGTAGTTGCATGATTGGATGGGTGGGTGGATGGATTGATGGGTAAGTTGATGGTTGATGAAGGTTTTTTTTGGGATGTTGGAATTTTTTGTTAGAGGGAGTGGGTAGAGGTTGGAGGGGTTTGAGGCAATGAAGGGTGTTTGAGGGGTTGAAGTTGAAGTTTGAACTACTGGTTGTTTGAATCAAGAGACGGAATTGGTGGTTTTGAAAGAGAAAAATTACTAAGATTCTTGAAGCGCTGTTTCATCCATTCGACCATTCATCCTCCTCCCCCCTCCCCCCCCCCATCCACCAACTCACCACTCCCTCCATCCACCAACTCACCACCCCCTCCTCGATCCATCAATCACTAACCCATCACCACAGACTACCTATCCACCAACCCACCAACCCAGATTATCAACCACCACCCCCATTCATCAACCACCACCCCCATTCATCAACCACCACTCCCATTTATCAACCACCACCCCCATTCATCAACCACCACCCTCATTTATCAACCACTACCCCCATTTATCAACCACCACCCCCACAGACAAGACCTGCCCCAAAGGCTTCTTCCAGTGCAAACACAGCCTTCGTTGCATTCCCAACAACATGTTGTGTGACGGCATGGAAGATTGTGGCCTGCATGACCACTCCGATGAAACCAACTGCTCCTGTGAGTTGGGTGGTCTTTTGGGGGTTGGGTGGTCTTTTGGGGGTTGGTGGATTTTCAAGGGTTGGGTGGTCTTTTGGGGGTTGGTGGTTTTTTGGGGGTTGGTGGATTTTCAAGGGTTGGGTGGTCTTTTGGGGGTTGGTGGATTTTCAAGGGTTGGTGGATTTTCAAGGGTTGGGTGGCCTCTTGGGGGTTGGTGGTTTTTTAGGGGTTGGTGGTTTTTGGGAGGATGAAGGATTTTTTTTATGGATGAGTAGGTTTTCGAGGACTAGGTTTTTTTTGGGGGATTTTTAGAGGCTGGGGGTTTTTGGGCGGGAGAATGGGTGAAGAGTCTTTGGTTTTGAAGGTTTTGGGGGGAATTTTGGATGTTTGTAGAGGTTTTGAGTGAGAATCATGACAACTTGTGCTTTGGTGGAAGTTTCAGTGGGTATGAGGGTCTTCGTGAAAATGTGAAACGAGATTTTTTTCAATTACGAATGAACAAAAAAACTTTAAAAAAGAAATTGAATTTTTTTTTCTCACTTTTCAGCGGTTTTTTGAAAAATATGAAATTAAAAAAACCGCAAAACAAAATTTTTGAAGAATAATCTTAAGTGAAAAAAAATGATCCAGTAATAAATGATCAAAAAGATTCAAAATAACTTTTTATTATTTAATTGAATTTTTTTTTATTTAATTGATTTTTTTTATTATTCAATTGATTTTTTTTATTATTAAAATAAAAAATAGAAAAAAAATTATTAAAATAAAAAATAAAAATAAAAATATTAAAATTTAAAATTAAAAAAAACTAATTGGATTAAAAAAATAAAAAAATAATAAAAATAAAAAAATAATAAAAATAAAAAAATAATAAAAATAATAAAATAATAAAAACAAAACTCCACAACCAGCCATCTGCAACCAGCATGACTTCTTCCGTTGCGAGAACCTCAAGTGTATGCCAAAGTCAGTGAGGTGTGACAGCGTTGACGATTGTGGAGATGGATCTGATGAGCTTGATTGTGGTGGGTGGGGCTTGGGTGGGGCTTGGGTGGAGGGGAGTTGTGGGTTGGGTGGGTGGGAGTTGTGGATTGGAAGGGTGTGGGTTGGGTGGGTGGAAGTTGTGGGTTGGGGGGGAGGGAGTTGGGGGGTGAAGGTTGGGTGGGTGGGGCTTGTGGGTTGGAGGTGTGAGGGTTGGGTGAGTGGGAGTTGTGGGTTGGGTGGGTGGGGCTTGGGTGGATGGGAGTTGTGGGTTGGAGGGGAGGGAGTTGGGGGGGGGGGGGGGAGGGGTGAAGGTTGGGTGGGTGGGAGTTGTGGGTTGGGAAGGAAGAAGGGTTGTGGGTTGGAGGAGAAGAAGGGTTGTGGGTTGGGTAGGTGGGGGTTACGGATTAGATGGGGGTTGTGAGTTAAGAAGAAGGGGGTTATGAGTTGGGTGGGTGATTTGTTTTAATAGAAGGAAGATTTCTGAATTTGAGAAAACGTGGGATTGAGAAATAGATGTTGGGTGGGATGATAAGTAAGTGAAAAGGTGGAATGAATTTTTAGGTTATTTCTTACCACTACACCTACCTAACAACCTTTCTAACGACAAGCACTTTCCAACAACAACCCTTCCACTAAAACCCCTTCTCTTTCCACCACCAACAACCCCCTACCAACAACTCCCCACCAACAACCCCCCACCAACAACCTCTTACCAACAACCCCCCACCAACAACCCCCCACCAACAACCCCCTACCAACAACCCCCCACCAACAACCCCCTTCCAACATCCCCCCATCAACAACCTCCCATCAACAACCCCCCACTAACAACCCCCTATCAACAACCCCCCACTAACAACCCCCTATCAACAACCCCCCACTAACAACCCCCTATCAACAACCCCCTCCCAACATCCCCCCATCAACAACCTCCCATCAACAACCCCCCACCAACAACCCCCCACCAACAACCCCCCACCAACAACCCTCCATCAACAACCCCCAACAACAACCTCCCATCAACAACCCCCATCAACAACCCCCCACCAATAACCTTCCACCAACAACCCCCCACCAACAACCCCCCCCCCCCCAACAACTCCCCACCAACAACCCCCCTCCAACAACCTTCTTACCAACAACCCCCCATCAACAGCCCCTTTCAACACCAACAATTTTCCAACAATAATTCTCCCTTCCCAACAGTACCCAAGACGACCATCCCCCCTGTGAAAGTTTGCCCACTGGGTATGTGGCCTGTGAGGTTTGTGTTCGGAGTGAAGATCTTTTCCATCAGAATAAATGAAGAAATGGATGGAACAGATGCTTTGCTGGGTTGGAGGGGGTTGGATGGGTGGATGGATGGGTGGTTGAGGGTGGATGGTTGAATGGATGGTTGGATGTGTGGTTGGGTGAGTGGTTGGATGGGTGGTTGGATGGGTGGTTGGATGGGTGGTTGGATGGGTGGTTGGATGGGTGGTTGGATGGATGGTTGGATGGGTGGTTGGATGGGTGGTTGGATGGGTGGTTGGATGGGTGGTTGGATAGGTGGTTGGATGGGTGGTTGAATGGGTGGTTGGATGGGTGGTTGGATGGGTGGTTGGATAAATGAATGAATGAAAGGTTGAATAATGGTTGATGGAGGGCTGGGTGGGGCTTGGGGAGGATTGGATGGGTAGATGAATAGAGAGCTGGGTTGGGGGTTGAATGAAGGGTTGAGTGGGGGATTGGATGGAAGGTTGGATGAAAGGTTGGATGAATGGTTGGGTTGGTGTGGTTGTAAAGAGAGCGGATGGTTGAATAAAATGCAATTATAATTTCAAGACTATAATTTCTAATCCCAAAAAAACTACCAACAATTTAAAAACCCAACAAACCCAACAAACCTTGTGAAAACCCCCAAAAAAATAAACGCTAAAACCCCAAAATATCTCCAAAAACCCCAACTTCCCAAAAACCCCAAAGGCTCCAAAAGACAGGTGACACTGACAAGCCCTCGTCAGGACTACGTCATCATTGACAAGCCAGTTCCCATTGAGGTGTTTTTGGTGAAAAGGCTGAGATTATACGCCAATGGCGCCCTCTCGTGTCAAATGAAGGTGGTTGATGGAGCTCTGGAAGAAATTAAGTACAAGGTGGGACTGGAGGTTTTTTGGGGGTTTTTGGAGGGTTTTTTTGGGAGTTTTAAAAAAATATTTGGGGTTTTTGGGGGTTTTTTTTTGGTTTTTTTGGGGTTTTTATCAGGGGTTTTTTGTGGTTTTTGGGGGTTTTTTGTGGTTTTTGGGGGGTTTTTATCAGTGGCTTTTTTGGGTTTTTTCGTGGTTTTCTGGGGGTTTTTATGAGTTTCTCATGTGGTAATTTAAGTTTTTCTGGGGTTTGGGGTGCTTTTGAGATTTTTGAGGTTTTTGGGAGTTTTTGTTTTTATGGGTGCTTTTCCAAGTACTTGTGGAGGTTTTATGAGTAGTTTTTGGACATTACAACCTACCTTTCAACCCTTGTTTTTGTGTTTCATCACCGCACCTTTCCCTCATCCACTAACTCATTTTTTATTTTTAACACTTCTTCTATAAACTACCCCATCCAGCCCCATCTATCAAATCTCTCCCACCAAACCTATTTTCATTCTACCAAAACCCCTACCAAACTGCCCTTCACTCAAAAAAAACCCTCCCCCCACACCCCACCAAATCCTCACCACCCACCAAACTCCCCACCACCTACCAAATCTCCACCACTTACCAAACTCCCCACCACCCACCAAATCCCCCATCACCCACCAAACCCCCCTCACCCCATCAAACCCCCCATTGTCTTACAGAAAAAGATCAAAGACAACGCCGTAGAGTTTGAATTTGGCAAGTACGGTCTGCCGAACGTGCTGCAGATCCTGCTCTTCTTCGAGTCAGGATACGCTGTGAATATACAAAACCTTGAAATGCTCGCCTGTGTTGCTGGAGGTTGTGGGGGGAGGATTTGTGGGGTGGAGTTGTAGGGTGGAGTTGTGGGGGTGGAGTTGTGGGGTGGAGTTGTGGGAGGAGGATTTGTGGGGTGGAGTTGTGGGGTGGAGTTGTGGGGGTGGAGTTGTGGGGTGGAGTTGTGTGGTGGAGTTGTGGGGTGGAGTTGTGGGGTGGAGTTGTGGGGTGGAGTTGTGGGGTGGAGTTGTGGGGTGGAGTTGTGGGGTGGAGTTGTGGGGTGGAGTTGTGTGGTGGAGTTGTGGGGTGGAGTTGTGGGGTGGAGTTGTGGGGGTGGAGTTGTGGGGTGGAGTTGTGGGGTGGAGTTGTGGGGTGGAGTTGTGGGAGTGGAGTTGTGGGGTGGAGTTGTGGGGTGGAGTTGTGGGGTGGAGTTGTGGGGGTGGAGTTGTGGGGTGGAGTTGTGGGGTGGAGTTGTGGGGTGGAGTTGTGGGGTGGAGTTGTGGGGTGGAGTTGTAGGGTGGAGTTGTGGGGTGGAGTTGTAGGGTGGAGTTGTGGGGTGGAGTTGGAAAGATGTTTTGTTAGAGGTTGAAGATTTTTGTTGTGTGTTGTTTGTTGGGGGGATTAGTTGGGTGGTTGTTTGTTTATTGGAGGGTTTAGTGGGTGGAGATATTTTTGGTGTTTGTTTGTTTATTGGAAGGGTTCAATAGAGAGAATGGGGTAGTGTTGGGTTGTTTGTTGTGGGGAGACTGAGTTTTGTAGGTGGAAAGAGTAGGGTGTGATTTTGTTGGTTGGTCGTTGAGGTTGTTGTGGAGTTCTGGTGTTGTTTGTTGAGAGTGTTCATATTCGTGTTGTTGTCAATATGACAGATGTTTTGAACAAATCGAATAATTGTTATATGAAAACTAATACTACCTCACTACTACCGCACCATAATACATCACCACACCACACCACACTACACCATACGATCACACCACACAACTACCACACCACACTACACCGCATCACACCACCACACCAATCCACTACTACACCATTAACACACCACCATACACCCCTACAGACCATTACAACACCACACCACACCACTACCACACTCCCATATACTACCACAGACCATTACAACCACACCCCACCACAGGCCACCAGCACTACGGAACAAAACCACCCCCCACTCCAACACCCATCTGTCATCAGCCTCAACTCATCTTCTTCAACAGCGACTTGCCTGCTTTGGCCTCCGTCTTCAAGCAAGGTTGGATGGAACTTTGGAGGATGACTGATTTTTTAGCATTGTATGAACACACACACACACACACACACACACACACACACACACACACACACACACACACACACACACACACACACACACACACACACACACACACACACACACACACACACACACACACACACACACACACACACACACACACACACACACACACACACACACACACACACACACACACACACACACACACACACACACACACACACACACACACACACACACACACACACACACACACACACACACACACACACACACACACACACACACACACACACACACACACACACACACACACACACACACACACACACACACACACACACACACACACACACACACACACACACACACACACACACACACACACACACACACACACACACACACACACACACACACACACACACACACACACACACACACACACACACACACACACACACACACACACACACACACACACACACACACACACACACACACACACACACACACACACACACACACACACACACACACACACACACACACACACACACACACACACACACACACACACACACACACACACACACACACACACACACACACACACACACACACACACACACACACACACACACACACACACACACACACACACACACACACACACACACACACACACACACACACACACACACACACACACACACACACACACACACACACACACACACACACACACACACACACACACACACACACACACACACACACACACACACACACACACACACACACACACACACACACACACACACACACACACACACACACACACACACACACACACACACACACACACACACACACACACACACACACACACACACACACACACACACACACACACACACACACACACACACACACACACACACACACACACACACACACACACACACACACACACACACACACACACACACACACACACACACACACACACACACACACACACACACACACACACACACACACACACACACACACACACACACACACACACACACACACACACACACACACACACACACACACACACACACACACACACACACACACACACACACACACACACACACACACACACACACACACACACACACACACACACACACACACACACACACACACACACACACACACACACACACACACACACACACACACACACACACACACACACACACACACACACACACACACACACACACACACACACACACACACACACACACACACACACACACACACACACACACACACACACACACACACACACACACACACACACACACACACACACACACACACACACACACACACACACACACACACACACACACACACACACACACACACACACACACACACACACACACACACACACACACACACACACACACACACACACACACACACACACACACACACACACACACACACACACACACACACACACACACACACACACACACACACACACACACACACACACACACACACACACACACACACACACACACACACACACACACACACACACACACACACACACACACACACACACACACACACACACACACACACACACACACACACACACACACACACACACACACACACACACACACACACACACACACACACACACACACACACATAGGGTCAAGCGAAGTTATAGACGCCCAAGACTCTCTCAAGTTCTCTCCTGTCAGCCACTGGAAAGTACAAACACCCCCCTCCACCAACATCTCCTATATCGTCGAACTGACCAGGTCCTGATGATGATGATGATGATGATGATGATGATGATGATGATGATGATGATGATGATGATGATGATGATGATGGTGGTGGTGATGATGATGATGATGATGATGATGATGATGATGATGATGATGCTGATGATGATGATGATGATGATGATGATGATGATGATGATGATGATGATGATGATGATGATGATGATGATGATGATGGTGGTGATGATGATGATGATGATGATGATGATGATGATGATGATGATGATGATGATGATGATGATGATGATGATGATGATGATGATGATGATGATGATGATGAAGAGGAGGAGGAGGAAGAAGAAGAGGAGGAGGAAGAAAAGGAACAACACCACACAACACCACCGTTTCCAAAAGACTTTTGAACTCCCCCCTCAAGAGGCCTTAGCCCCTCACAACCCCCTACAACCCCTAGAAACCCCAACAACGCTTCACAAACTCCTAATGTTCTGCACAGCCCCATCTTCCACCCTTCTACAAAGTTTTCCCCAAAACCCCCTTCCCCAACCCCCAAACTCACTCACGCTCCACTGCCTCCGACCTATCACATTCCTTCAAACCCCAACAACTTCTTAAAATCCCCACAACTTTTCAAAACCCCCCAACCCTCCAAAATCTTCCAACACCCCAAAACTCCCAAAACCCCTTACAAAACCCCTTAAAACCCCCTCAAACCTCAAAACCCCCAAAAAACTTGAAACCCCCAAAACCCCCAAAACCCCTTACAAAACTCCTCAAAACCCCCTCAAACCTCAAAACCCTCCAAAGCGCTCTAAACCCCCAAAACCCCCACAACCACCAGAGCGTGCAAGGGCGAGTGGATGTTGTCCCACGTGGAGTTCCTGATTGAAGGAGCTTTGCAATTCCAGTTGGTCGTTGGAGTCAGGGTGCTAGTCAAAAAGGTAGCTAGAAGTTCACTTTTAAGCAATAAGTTGAATCCCCTTTTAAGCATTAAGTTGAATTCACTTTTAAGCATTAAGTTGAATTCACTTTTAAGCATTGAGCAAAGTTAACTTTTAAGCTTTGAGTGGAGTTTTCTTTTAAGCACTAAGTAAAAAATTTCTCCACCATGTTTGTTTTATTTTCTATATCAGCGCTTATTGGTCACTACCAGCCACCACACTTAGCCACACCTAGCCACACCTAGTCACACCTAACCACACCTAGCCACACCCCCTCAACACCACACCAACACTCCAAACCACCCACACAACAAAGCACTATCAAACCACACCAAACCACCCTACCACAGACACCATCAAACCACACCAAACCACCCCACCCTAGACACTGCCCCACCAAACCTTACCCAACCACACCACACACACCGAACTCCACCACAACACATTATCACACCATAACACCATCCCACCACAACACCACCCCACCACAACACCATCCCACCACAACACCACCCCACCACAACACCCCTCCACTACAACACCCCTCCACTACAACACCATCCCACCACAACACCACCCCACCACAACACCCCTCCACTACAACACCACCCCACCACAACACCATCCCACCACAACACCACCCCACCACAACACCCCTCCACCACAACACCACCCCACCACAGACGTTACAAACAGACTCACCATACCTCTTCCAACACGTTCCCCCATTCGTTGGCAACCAAGTAGGTGTGGTGTTTAGTGCTACCAAAGATTTCTTCTCTATTAGCCAGTTCAAGATGACGGCCTGTTGCATGTTACCCACACCCCATTACCCCACCATCGTCCCTGGAGGATACACTCCCGCTCCCCATGGATATGGTTGGTGAAAGATGGGTGGGGGATGGGTAGGATGGGATGGTTGGTGAAAGATGGGTGGAAGATGGGTAGGATGGGATGGTTGGTGGAGGATGGGTAGGATGGGATGGTTGGTGAAGGATGGGTAATGAATGGGTAGGGAGAGATGGTTGGTGGAAGATGGGTATGGGAAGATTGGTGAGTAGTTAGAAACGGTTTGTTGGTGGATGTGGGTTTGTTGGTTAGAGGATGAGTTGGTGGAAATGGTGAAAAATGGGTGATTTATTGGAAGGATGGTGAATAAGTGATTGGTTCGAGAGAGGGTGATTGGGTGGTTGGTTGGGTAGAGGGTGGATGGGTGGTTGGTTTGAGAGAGGGTGGATGGGTGGTTGGTTGGGAGGTAGAAAGGTGGATGGGTGGTTGGTTGGGGAGAGGGTGGATAGATGATTAGTTGGGAGGGTAGTAAATGAGTGGCTGGTTTGAGAGAGGGTGGATAGATGATTAGTTGGGAGGGTAGTAAATGAGTGGCTGGTTTGAGAGAGGGTGGATAGATGATTAGTTGGGAGGGTAGTAAATGAGTGGCTGGTTTGAGAGAGGGTGGATGGGTAGTTGGTTTGAGAAAGGGTGGATGGGTGGTTGGTTTGAGAAAGGGTGGATGGGTGGTTGGTTGGGAGAAGGGTGGATGGGTGGTTGGTTTGAGAAAGGGTGGATGGGTGGTTGGTTGGGAGGAGGGTGGATGAGTGGTTGGTTGGGAGGAGGGTGGATGAGTGGTTGGTTGAGAGGAGGGTGGATGGGTGGTTGGTTGGGAGGAAGGTGGATGGATGGTTGGTTGGGAGGAGGGTGGATGGATGGTTGGTTGGGAGGAGGGTGGATGAGTGGTTGGTTGGGAGGAGGGTGGATGGGTGGTTGGTTGGGAGGAAAGTGGATGCGTGGTTGGTTGGCTGATGAGATAGTTGTTGAAAAATTGATTTGTGGGTGTGATGGTTGGGGTGATGGTTGGTTTGATGGTTGGGGTGATGGTTGGGGTGATGGTTGGTGTGATGGTTGGGGTGATGGTTGGTGTGATGGTTGGGGGTCAATATTGTGGGTGAGGAATTCTGAGAGGGGTGCTTTGGTGAAAGAGGGAGAGGGTGGTGATGAGTGTTTTGAAGCTAATTCTTTCATATTATTCATATTGCTCTTTTTTTTTCAAACCCAATGGTTCTTCGGGCGTTTCATGTAACTCCCAGCCTTTCCCCTCTTACTTCTCTACTTTGATTCCATTAAGTTCTCAACACTTTGTTGTTTGAATAGTTCGTAGCTCTTAAACAGTGTGGAACCAGCGCTATAAAAATGATCAAATTAGATTAAATTAAAGCATTCAATAAACACACCCTCAAACCAACACCCATATCCAATTACTCACCCAACCCAGGTGGTGATGGTCATGGAAGTTACGGTTCAGTTCCAGGTCTCTACCCCCCACCCCATGGTGGAGGAGGAGGAATGTGGATTCCTCCTAACCCCAACCATTATCCTCCCAACCCTCCTTCCGGTTACCCACCTGACCCCCCATCCGGATACCCACCCAATCCTCCATCCGGTTATCCGCCCAACCCTCCATCCGGTTACCCACCCAACCCCCCATCCGGTTACCCACCCAACCCCCCATCCGGTTACCCGCCCAACCCCCCATCCGGTTACCCGCCCAACCCTCCATCCGGTTACCCACCCAATCCCTCATCCTACGCTGGGGCTTATCCTGGTGATCATAGTGGGCTGGGTGGTCCTGGAACTGGTGGTGGTGGTGACTCCCCTAACGGCAGTGGAAGTGGCAGTGGTGGTAGTGGTGGTGGTGGCAGTGGTGGTCCTAGTGGCAGTGGTAGTGGTGGTCCTAGTGGCAGCGGTAGTGGTCAAGAGGGAGTGCCTGGATGGGATCTTTCTGCTGGACCAGACACGGCATGGCCTGGTCACCACGGCTACCCTCCTGTCGCTCCTTCTCACTACCCCCCTCTTCATCCTTCCAATTATCCTCCCGGTTACCCACCCAATCCTCCATCCGGTTATCCACCCAACCCTCCATCTGGTTACCCACCCAACCCTCCATCCGATTATCCACCCAACCCCCCATCCGGTTACCCACCCAACCCCCCATCCGGTTACCCACCCAACCCTCCATCCGGTTACCCACCCAACCCTCCATCTGATTATCCACCCAACCCCCCATCCGGTTACCCACCCAACCCTCCATCCGGTTATCCACCCAAGCCCGCCTCTGGTTATCCACCCAACCCCCCATCCGGTTACCCACCCAACCCTCCATCCGGTTATCCACCCAAGCCCGGTTCCGGTTATCCACCCAAGCCTTCGCCCAATGGGGCTTATCCTCCCTCTCCTGGCTATGACCAATCAGGATCCGTGCCGTATCCACTTGACCACTCTGGAAGTGGTGGTAGTGGTCCTGGCAGTGGTGGCCCAAGTGGTAGTGGCGGTAGTGGTAGTGGCAGTGACTGGCCTATCGGAGCTGGAACTGGTGGCCAAGGAAGCGGCAGTGGTAGCGGCTGGCCAGCAGGTGGTAGTGGCGGTAGTGGTAGTGGTGGTAAGGGCAGTGGCGATAGTGGCAGTGGCGTTGGGTGGCCTCCATATGGAGGCAATAGTGGAAATGGCTATGGTGATGGTGGAAGTGGCTATGGTAATGGTGGTAGTGGCGGTGGCGGTAGTGGCGGTAGCGGTAGTGGCGATGGAAGCGGTGGCTGGCCACAAGGATCTGGTAGTGGCAGTGGCACTGGTAGTGGTAACCCTTATGATGAAATTTCACCATACGGCCAAGGTTGGATTTCATTTTACGAAAAAAAAAATTATTTTTTTGTGACAAAAAAAGTTCAAATTTTAATTCCAATTATGTAACAATTGTATCCAACACTACTCTTACACCACACACTACCACACACCACCACACACCACCACAAACCACCAAAAACCACCACACACTACCAAAAACCACCACAAACCACCAAAAACCACCAAAAACCACCACACACTACCAAAAATCATCACAAACCACCACAAACCACCACAAACCACCACAAACCACCACAAACTACCACAAACCACTACAGACTACAACAAACCACCACAAACCACCACAAAATACAACAAACCACCACAAACCACCACAAACCACCACAAACCACCACAAACTACCACAAACCACTACAGACTACAACAAACCACCACAAACCACCACAAAATACAACAAACCACCACAGAATACCAAAAACCACCACACAGGCTACAAGCCACATGGTGCACAAGCGCACCCACCAAAAGGAAAGAAGCCGATCTTGAGAACCAAGGCCAGACCCGTCAAAAAAATCTACAGTGGCAGTGCCTATGGGAAACCTGGCAGTGGTAGGGGCAGTGGTAGTGGCAGTGGTAGTGGTGGTTGGCCGAATACTGGCAGTGGGTGGCCGAGTGGCGGTGGTAGTGGCAGTGGCAGTGGGTGGCCGAGCGGCAGTGGCAGTGGTAGTGGCAGTGGGTGGCCGAGTGGCAGTGGCAGTGGTAGTGGCAGTGGGTGGCCGAGTGGCAGTGGCAGTGGTAGTGGCAACCAAGGCAGCGGAGGGCCCGCAGGAGCTGTGCCCGCCTGGCTCAACGTCAATACACCAGCGGTTCACTGGCACGCAACTATCCTGCCTCCTCGTGAGAACCCTTCGCGTCTTTCAACCTATTTAATTCTTTTTTTGAATTTTTTTTTGACTTTTTTTTAATGTTTTATTTTGTACTATTAAATAATTTTTTAAATAATTTTTTTAAATAATTTTTTTTTGTTATTTTTTTAGAATATTTTTTTTTAATATTTTTTTACTTGTTTTTTTGGAATAATTTTTTGTTTTTTGGAATATATGTTTTTTTTTTTTTTTTCAGTTTTTTTAGTATATTTTTATTTTTTGCGAGATGTTTTCTTTGTTATTCAAATTTAAAATTAATAATTTTTTCGCAATTAACCGCTAAAAAATTTTTAATGATTATAAAAAACCACATTTGAAATTCATTCTTCAGACTACCCTCCGACGAATGTTTACCATGGGAAGCCAGCCTACCCCCAAACAGGAGGTCTGCATGGTTATGACGAAAACATGCCAAATCCTTACTTCCCCAACGCGCCTGGTAGTGGTGGCGGTAGTGGCGGTGGGTGGCCGAATTGGCCTGGATCTCACCCCAGCTACCCCGCTCACCCGGCTTATCCATCCCACCCTCTCTACCACACCCATCCCGGCTACCCACCCCACGTCCACTACGGCGTTAATCCTCCCAACGTGTGGCCACAAGGAGGTTTTCCATTGGGAGCTGCTGGTGGCGTTGGTAGCGGCAGTGGTGGCAACGCAACCGGTGGCGGTAATGCAACGACGCCAAGCTCCGCGTATGGAGGACCTGCGTGGTGGAACCCCAAACCTTTCTGGAGAACCACAGGCTTCCCTGGGCTGAGTGGCGGAGGTGCTGGAGTGGCCACCCTGCCGAGTGGCGTGCTGTGGACCACTCCCTTCATGCCTGGAGTGGCTCCTGTGGCTGGAATGCCTGTGGTGACAGCTCCTCCTGGTGGCTGGAAAGGAGGATGGCCGAATGGTGCCAATGGTGCCAATGGTGCCAATGGTGCCAATGGTGCTAATGGTGGTGTTGGTGGTGTTGGTGGTAATGGTGGTAATGGGGGTAATGGGGGTAATGGGGGTAATGGGGGACATGGGGGAAATGGGGGAAATGGGGGGAATGGGGGGTGGATGGGAGCGGGAGGACTGAGCAGGGAAGAGGCCGAAAGACTTGGTCTCATTGCTCCCATGCCCACTGCTCCAAGTGGGTCTCCATCTTATGACGCTTCATTCATTTGTGTGGCGTTCACTTTTTGTAGCGTTCAATTTGTGTGGTGTACAATTTGTGTGGCGTACAATTTGTGTGGCGTACAATTTGTGTGGCGTTCAATTTGTGTGGCGTTCAATTTTTGTGGCGTTTAGTTTTCGTTAAAATATCGTTAGTCTTTTATTTTATTGATTCTTGGAATTGCATATGATATTCTACGTCAAAAGTTCAATTTTTTCGCCTTTGGATGTCCATTTTTCCAACCTCAAAAGTTTCTACAAAACATCCTACCCTTTCCACCATCCAATCACAGGCTTCATATGCACAAGGCCTTACGTGATTGGCTACAAGTGCCGCTACAGGTACTCGGTCTATCTAACCAGCCCATCAGGACAGTTCCTCAAGGACATTTCAAAGTCGTCCATTTTCTCCTACAAACCCCGTTGGATGCCTCCCCACAACCTCCCTGGACCGTCTGTTTCTTGCGTTTTTTTTCGTTTTTGTATTTTCATTTTTTCGTTTTTTTATTTTCATTTTTTCGTTTTTATTTTCATTTTTTCGTTTTTTTATTTACGTTTTTTCCTCATTTTTCCCATACATTTTTCATTTTTTTCATTGAGTTTTTGTACAGATTCATTAAAGTTTTTTTTTCATACTCTTTCGAACTTACTTTTATGAATTCATCACTTTCCAACCACTAACTCCATCCTCTCCAGCTTCAAAATAGTGCTTTCCATCAAGGAAAAATGCAGCAACTGGTATATCACCTCGCTTAAGATCGCTTTCAAAGGGGTTTTGTCATTTTCGGTTTACGTCGGTAGCAGCACTCTGTATGAAAAGGTGCGTGTTTCAATCAAAATCTCTTTAGACTTTTGAATTGAATTTTTTTTTTACTTCGAGTGTGTTTTTTTGTGTCATTTTTAAAAACTGTTCAAAATGTTATCAGTCCCACCCCTCCAAACAAATGAGTCCTCAAACACATCTTCCAAACCTCAAAAAAACCTGAAAAATCCAAAAAACTTAAGAATAAAATTCTTTAAAACCTCCAAAAACCTCTTAAAAAAGAAGCCCCATAAAACGCCAAAAAACTAAAAACCCTTAAAATCACCCAAAAAAAACCCAAAAAACAACTCAAAAAACCTTCAAAAACCCCAAAAACAACTCAAAAAACCTTCAAAAACCCCAAAAAACTTAATAAAAAAAACAAAAAAACAAAAAAACTCCCAAAAAACCCCCAAAAAAAACCAAAAACCCCAAAAAAAACCCAAAAAAAACCAAAAGACCCCAAAAAAAACTTTCAAAATCCCCAAATCTGCAGGAGAAGATAGGAGGAGGGATGGTGACCAAGTTCCAGAAGGAAGGTCTGTATGAGGGGAACAGCCTGGAGGTGGTGGTGGAAGAAAGGGCAGCTCGACCCAGTATCTTCGCCCTCCAAGTCACCTTCTGCTGCAGTCAGTCGGCGCTATACAAATTCGTTTTGTTTTTGTTTTTTTCGTTTTTTTTTTTTTCATTAGTTGTTATTTGTTTATCTCCACATTTTTTCATTTGTAAGCGCTTTTAATTTTTTCAGTTTTTCATTTTTCCTATTTCTTTATTTTTCTTTCATTTTTTTAGTTTTTTTTTCTTTTTCTTTGTTTTTCGAAATTTTTTTTAATCACATAATTTTTTTTATAATAAATATCTATATTTTAATTTTTTTTTCAACTGCATCCTACCACTCACAGATCCAGATATTCCCACGACCACAGTCGCTACGACCACAGCCGCTACGACCACAACCACCGAAATGACCACAAGTTCGACAGCTCTCAATTTTTCCACTAACCACTATTTCAACTTATGCTTATTTTGCTTCCTCAACCACCACCACCCCCACAACCACTACCACCACAGCCACCACCACCCCCACAACCACTACCACCACAGCCATCACCACCACAACCACCACCACCACCACCACCACCACCACCACCACCACCACCACCACCACCACCACCACCACCACCCCAACCGCTACCACTACAGCCACTACCACCCCCACAACCACAACCACCACAGCCACCACCACCCCCACAACCACAACCACCACAGCCACCACCACCCCCACAACCACTACCACCACAGCCACTACCACCGTAGCCACTACCACCACAGCTACAGCAACAACCACAGCGGAACCAACCACCACACCGGGACCAGAATTGAGTCAATTCTGTGAAATTGAGTCTATTCCTCTCAGCCAATGGGCTTTCGAGAACGGCATCACGTGTACCTTCGATGACTCGGCTGCCAACATTACATTCTGTTCTGGCTCTTGTCCCAGCAGTGTGCAAGGACCCGTAACCCCCTTGGACCCCTCCCAACCAGACCTTCCTGTTGTCAGGTCATTCAACCATGAAATCAACCATTCCTCCTGTTGCGCAATCAACCATTAATTAAACCATGCAACCAACTTGTCAAGCATGCATTCAATAATTCATGCATTCATTCAGCCTTTCATTCATTCAGTCATTCATTTATCTATCCATTCATTTATTCATTTATTCATTTCTTCAATTGTTCATTCATTAAGCTATCAATCCATTCATTCATCCATTCATTCATCCATTCATTCATCCATTCATTCATCCATTCATTCATCCATTCATTCATTCAAGCAGTCATTCATTCATTCACTTATTTATTCAATCAACCACCACTTTTTTGACCTATCAACACCTGATCTGTATACAGCCACTACCACCAACAACATCAAACTTCAAAACCCACTCAAAATCCTTAAAACAACACAATCAACACATCCCAACCACCAACAACCACCAACCCATCCCAACCACCAACAACCACCAACCCATCTCAACCACCAACAACCACCAACCCATCTCAACCACCATCAACTTTCAGCCCATTCCAACCACCATCAACCATCAACCCATTCCAACCACCATCAACCATCAACCCATCCCAACCACCATCAACCATCAACCCATCTCAACCACCATCAACCATCAACCCATCCCAACCACCATCAACCATCAACCCATCTCAACCACCATCAACCCATCTCAACCACCAACAACCACCAACCCATCTCAACCACCATCAACCCATCAACCCATCCCAACCACCATCAACCATCAACCCATTCCAACCACCATCAACTTTCAACCCATTTCAACCATCACCACCACCACAAAAAAACCCAAATTAACCCAAAGAAAATCTTTGAACCAACAAAAAAAATCTTTAAATCAACCGAAAAAAATTTTTACTCAACCAAATTAACCCAAAAAAACCATTAAAACACCCTCAAAAACCCAAAATACCCACAAAAAACCCCAAAACCCCCCACAGATCATGTCAGTGCTGTTCAGGTACTGGAGAGGAGGTGGTGGTGACAGGGACGGACTGCGAAGGAGCCTTTGAAGAGTTCCAGCCTCTGGTCTTCTCAGTCCTCGTCTACAACAACTGCTCCTGTAACGAGTCCCAGTGCTTCCCCGAGGAGCCCAGTCAGTGGAGGGTGGGGTTTCATGGATTGGAGAAAGAGGGGGGAGAGGGTTGGAGGGTTTTATGGATTGAGGAGGAAGGGTGGAAGGGTTGAAGAGATTTATGGATTGTGGGGGGTGGTTAGAGGGTTTTATGGGGGGTGGTTAGAGGGTTTTATGGGGGGTGGTTGGAAGGTTTACTTGGTTGGTGGGTTTAGTTGGGTGGGCAGTTTTGTTGTGGTTAGTTGGGTGGGTAGTTTGGTTGTGGTTAGTTGACGGAGTTGGTAGGAGAGTTCAGTTGGGTGTCAATTGGGATGCAATCATCCATGCATTCACCCATGCATTCACCCATGCATTCACCCATGCATCCATTCACGCATCCACCCATACATCGACCCATGCATTCACGTATACATCCATCCGTGCATCCATCCATGAATCGACCCATGCACCCATCCAAGCATTCACCTATGCATTCACCCATGCATTTACCATGCACGCAGGTGGTGAAGAAACAACCGCTGTCCCCATAACGACCACCACTCCAGCACCAAGTACGCACGCTCGAAGTCACAACATTGGAAGATTGTATTTTAAAATAAACAAAAGTATACAAAATATACAATGTAAACATCAAGTGCAAACAATACAAACTGAACATGCATTGCCACGCTTTAAAAGTTTTAACAACAAACAAAACTGCATCACCAAACAATACCGCAACAACAAAAACAACCACAACGGACGATGACGTCACACGCAGACGTTTGCCTACCTGGATTGCCTCCCCTGATCATCAACTGGAAGACGCACGTCAACTTCCGGTTGATGCTGACGTTGCAGTCTGGCCAGCCAATCACAGACATGTCTCTCAGAACCAAGCTGGTGTGTGATTGGCTGTTGAAATCATGTGACGCTTGTTGTTGTCTTTTTTGTTTTTAACTTTGTTGTTGTTTTTTTTTGACGTTGTTGTTTTTGAAATAAATTCCAAATTCATTCATTAATTTTACAACAAATTTCAACAAAACTCAAGCAAACCAAATATTAAATTTTCACTAACCCTCCACCCCCCCTCTACCTTTTCCACCCCCCCCCTCTACCCTCTCCACCCCCCCCCCCCCCCTCCACCCTCTCCACCCTCCCCCCCCCTCCACCCTCTCCACCCCCCCCTCTCCAACTTCTCCACCCCCCCCCTTTCCACCCTCTCCACCCCCCCCCCTCCCCAGCTGTCAGAGACCCATTTCTGGTCGCCCCCAAAACCCCTCAAGCACTCCTTCCGGCTTCAGGCCACCATCCTCGAGTGGTGCACCACCCACTGGGTCGTGCTGGGACTCAAGTTCCAGATGAAGGGAGTCCACACCTACTCCGTGGTGGTTGGAGGCAGTACCACCATCACCAACGCTGTACGTTTTTTTTTTTTTCTTTAGAAAGGCTTTTGGGGTTTTTTTGGGTTTTAGGGGTTTTTATGGGGGTTTTTAGGGGAGTTTTGAGGAGTTTTAGGGAGTTTTGAGGAGTTATGGGGAGTTATGGAAAGTTTTGGGAAGTTTTGGGGAGTTTGGGAGAGTTTTGGAGAGTTTTGGGGAGTTATGGGGAGTTTTGGAGAGTTTTGGGGAGTTTTGGGGAGTTTTGGGGAGTTATGGAAAGTTTTGGGGAGTTTGGGAGAGTTTTGGGGAGTTTGGGAGAGTTTTGGGGAGTTATTGGGAGTTTTGGGGAGTTTGGGAGAGTTTTGGGGGAGTTTTGGAGAGTTTTGGGGAGTTATGGGGAGTTTTGGGGAGTTTTGGGGAGTTTTGGAGAGTTTTGGGGAGTTATGGGGAGTTTTGGGGAGTTTTGAAGAGCTTTGGGGAGTTTTTTTTGTATGTTAGTTTTTTTTTTTCAGTGTTTTTAGTGGCTGTAAGTTTTTTTTTTAAAGTTTTTATTTTTTTTATAACTCTGATTCAGTTCTTTTCAGTTTTTTTGGTCATTATTTTTGTTTTTTGAAAAAAATTAATTCCTAAAAAGTTTTTCAAGTGTTGATTCAAAAATGGGAACAACTACGTCACTGCAAAAAAAAACAAAACAGGAAACAGCTCCGATTGGCCTGTCTAAATACCGGAAGCATGGAGTGTTTGACGGAAACATGGTAGACATATTTGTCTACAGCAGACAACCCGAGGTCTTTTTGAACTGCCTGGAAATCGTCGCTTGCTGTGGTTAGCAAAACTTTTTCTTATTTTTTTGATTTTTTTGTTGTTTTTAGTGCAGATTTTTGTTTTTACTTCAATTTTGATGAATCTCCATTAATGCCTTTTTAAGCAGATTTTTTTAAAATTGAACATTAATAAAAAATTTAATAAAAAATTGTCATTGCAGGAAATAATGCAGGCGTTTGAAAAATAAACATAAAAATGAAAATACATAGATGCGTATTTGAACTATACAAAACAAATGCGTATTTGAATTATACAAAACAAATGCGTATTTGAATTATACAAAACAAATGCGTATTTGAAGTATACAAAACATGAAAAACAAAAAACATTGAACATACTTGTGATAAAGTGGATGACTTTTTTTCTGGCTTTTTCTTTTGGTTTCATTTTTTAAAGTTTTTTTAAGAGTTTCAATTGTTTTTATTTTTTTATTTTCTTTTTCTTTTTCTTTTTTTTCTGTTTTTGTTTTATTTTTTCAATTTTTATTGTAACAGGCCATATAAAAATAACCTAACTCAAATCATAAATTTATTTTTTATTTATTTTCCATTCAAAGTTTTTATTGAAAAAATTTTGTATAAAAATTTGATTCTGGAAAAATCATTTTTATTTTTTTATTTTTTTATTTTTTTTAATTTGACGATTTTTTTGTTTGGAAAATTTTTGAAACTTTGA
>OX387259.1:4647940-4667940 GCA_947562095.1 Branchellion lobata
TTTTTAAAGTTTTTGACGGCGTTTAAAAACACTTAAAAAAACGAGGGCAGAATTGCTTGGAAAGATGCAATGGTCATCCATTGACAAAATAAAAATAATTCGATCGAAAAGATTAAAAAAACTTATATAAAAAATTATTAATGATCGGTAGGCTACTAATATGGTAATAATAATTATAATAATAAATAAATAAAAAATAATAATAATAAAAATAAAAATAATAATAATAATAATAATAATAATAATAATAATAATAATAATAAATATAATAATAATAGAAATAATAATGAATTCAATTTATAAGGCCCCAGAGCAAGCAACTGAGGCTCTTTTTCAGTTTCCAAGACAATGTTTCAATAAATACCGTTAGATTTGAAATAAAATAATTATTGTAATGATAAGTCACAAAGAAATTAATAATAATAATAAAAATAGAAATAGAAATAATAATAATAATAATAATAATAATAATAATAATAATAAATGAGATTTTAAATTAGAGACGGGCGCATTCAAGTAGAAAAATGGAGCAGAGGAAACGGTGAAGAAGCGAAACAATTTCTCAATTGAAAATTATTAATTAATTAAAATAATAATTTAAAATAATTATTTATTTATTTAAATAAACAAATATATCGGATGTTAATTGGAACAATTAGCGACGATTAGTATAACCTGGAATATTTGAATAATGATGATTGGTATAAATGTTCGCTTAGAAGACGTCAAGTGTCACAGACGCTGGTGTTGACTCACAAAGGCGCATGGACGCAAGGCAGCAGTGGGACGAGTCTCTTCTTCCCCCTCAACTTCATCGTCCCCCCACCCACCCCTCCACATACCCACCCCTCCACATACCCACCCCTCCACATACCCACCCCTCCACATACCCACCCCTCCACATACCCACCCCCACCAATTCACCCCATCACCAAACTAGCCCACAAGTCAGTAAAGCCACCGCCGAGCCGGTTCCACCATTCTTGTCACCATCACCCCAAAGAGGTCCCTGATTGTCTACAGAAGAACGCCACTAAAAGACTCACTCACAAACTCACTTTCACTCACTCACTCACTCATTCACTCACTCACTCATTTACCCACTCACCCACTCACCCACTCACCCACTCACGCCTCACATACTAACACAAATTTCTTACTCATCTCACCAACACCACACCAACACCCCACCAACACCCCACCAACACCACACCAACACCCCACCAACACCACACCAACACCCCACCAACACCACACCAACACCACACCAACACCACACCAACACCACACCAACATCAACACCACACCAACACCACACCAACACCACACCAACACCCCACCAACACCACACCAACACCACTCCTCCCTCTCATCACTCGAGACGAGCCTCTCAGAACACCACATCACTTGCAGACCTTAGGGTCCAAGAGTTTCTTGACGATGTGAAGGGCAAAGGTGAGTCGTGTGGCCAGTTCGGGAGAACACCCGTGTTTTTTGATGAGGGGCAGTCGGAAGGTGCGGAAGGAACGCTTGGAGTCGATGTAGGTCACAGCGGCCATGAGAGGGCATAATATGACCTTGGTGTGGTCGTCAAAGAAGTTGATCTGTTCGGGTGGGAGGGGTGGAGGTTGTTAGGTTTTAAGTTGTTCCTGTAAGGTTTGAGGTGATTTGTTGTTGTTGTAGTTGTTGTTGTTGTTGATGTTTGGTTGGTTTTGAAGTGTTGTTGTTGTTGTTTTGAAGTGTTGTTGTTATTGTTTGATTGGTTTTGAAGTGTTGTTGTTGTTGTTGTTGTTGTTGTTGTTGTTTTGAAGTGTTGTTGTTATTGTTTGATTGGTTTTGAAGTGTTGTTGTTGTTGTTGTTTTGAAGTGTTTTTGTTGTTGTTGTTGTTGTTGTTTTGAAGTGTTGTTGTTGTTGTTTGGTTGGTTGGTTTTGAAGTGTTGTTGTTGTTGTTTGGTTGGTTTTGAAGTGTTTTTGTTGTTTGGTTGGTTTTGAAGTGTTGAGTGATGGGTGAGTGAGTCAGGGGGGGGGGGGGGGATTGATGACCTGAAGAGTGCCGTTGGAGAGGTGGAGGATGATGGCAGAGCGGGTTCGGAACCATGTGCGTAAGAAGGGCAGTCGGGTCATCTCCTCACCATCCCTCGGACATATGTTCGCTCCCGTCTGTTGGGGGTGGATGGGTGAATGGTGGATGATGGGTGGGTGATTGGTGGAGGATGGGTGAATGGTGGAGGATGGGTGGGTGATTGGTGGAGGATGGGTAAATGGTGAAGGATGGATGGGTGATTGGTGGAGGATGGGTGGGTGATTGGTGGAGGATGGGTGGGTTATTGGTGGAGGATGGGTGGGTGATTGGTGGAGGATGGATGGGTGAATGGTGGATGATGGGTGGGTGGTGGAAGATGGATGGGTGAATGGTGGATGATGGGTGGGTGATTGGTGGAGGATGGGTGGGTTATTGGTGGAGGATGGGTGGGTGATTGGTGGAGGATGGGTGGGTTATTGGTGGATGATGGTAGGTTGATGGGTGAATGGGAGACGCATGAATGGGGAAACAGTGGTGGTCACTAGTTGCATCTTTATTCCATCATTTTCTTCAAACCACCCCAAATCCATCCACCCAACCCCTCAATACATCCCCAAATTAACCAATCACCCCCTCCCCCTCCCAAATAATTAATCCTTACTCCTCAAACCATTCACCGACCAACCCCTTAAACCACCCACTCACCCACCCACCCACTCTTCAAACTTCCCACCTACCCACTTACCCTTCAAACCACCCACTTAACCACTCCTCACCCTTCAAACCACCTTCCCACCTCTCACCCATCACTTCCAAAGCCAAATAAGCGCCCACCTTGAGAAGGTGTTCGTTCATGTAGTTCTTGAAGTACTTGAGGAGGGTGACCTTCTTGCTCAGCGCCTCCGGGTAGTGGTGCAGACTGTGCAGCGACTCCTGACCATTTTTCTCTATGTACTGCATGTTGCTGTGAAGAGGGAGGGGGGGGGGGGTGTTGAAGTGAAGATTGAAATGGCTTTTGTGGGAAGTCATGTGGTTGGTGGGTGTGTGGGAGTCACGTGGTTGGTGGGTGTGTAGGAGTTACGTGGTTGGTGGGTGTGTGGGAGTCACGTGGTTGGTGGGTGTGTGGGAGTCACGTGGTTGGTGGGTGTGTGGGAGTTACGTGGTTGGTGGGTGTGTGGGAGTCACGTGGTTGGTGGGTGTGTGGGAGTCACGTGGTTGGTGGGTGTGTGGGAGTTACGTGGTTGGTGGGTGTGTGAAAGTTTTGCTGGGTGGTGTGGGGCTCTGGAGAGGTTTTGAGGGTTTTTTTTTGGTGGGTGAGTATGATGGTGGGGGTTTTGAGAGGCTATTGTGGTGGAATGGAATTCTGGAGTTGGCGGGAAGGAACAAAGTAACAAAAGGCTCAACCGCTGAAGAAACCTCCCAATAAAAACCCATCAAAAACTCACCACCCGAAAGACAAGCCCCAAGAAAAAACACCCAAAAAGCCACCATTAAGTGAACACCCAAGAAGAAACCACCATAAGGTGAACACCCAAGAAGAAACCACCATAAGGTGAACACCCAAGAAGAAACCACCATAAGGTGAACACCCAAGAAGAAACCACCATAAAGTGAACACCCAAGAAGAAACCACCATAAAGTGAACACCCAAGAAGAAACCACCATAAGGTGAACACCCAAGAAGAAACCACCATAAGGTGAACACCCAAGAAGAAACCACCATAAGGTGAACACCCAAGAAGAAACCACCATAAGGTGAACACCCAAGAAGAAACCACCATAAGGTGAACACCCAAAAAGGAATCACCATAAGGTGAACACCCCCACGAACTCGCCAATGGAGGTGAGGAGGAGGCGCGAGGAGTCGTTGAAGAGGACACCGAGGGAGTTGTCACACAACTGGTAGCCCAGTCCGTATTTGTCACTATAGTCAACCCACTTGCTGACCCAGAAGATGGGCACCGCAGCTGGGTCCTCTGCCTCTTCTGGTGGGGTGGGAGAAGGGAAAGGAGAGGATGAGAGGAAGGGGAAGATGAGAGGAAGAAAGGGAAGGGGGAGGGAGAAAGAATGGGAGAAGAGGAGGGGGAGAGGAGAAAAAGAGAGAAGGAGGAGGAGGGGGAGGAGGGAGAGGAGAAGGAGGAAGAGGAAGAGGAGGAGGAGGAGGAGGAGGAGGAGGAGGAAAAAAGAGGAAGAGAAGGAAGGAAGAGGAGGAGGAGGGGAGAAGAGAAGGGGGGGGGGGGAGGGAGGAGAGGAGAGGGGAAGGGAGGAAAGGGGGAGAGGAGGAGAGAGGGAGGGAAGGGGGAGGGGAGGGGGAAGGAAGAAAAGAAGGAGAGAGAAGGGAAGGGAGGGGAGGAAGGAAGATGAGCAAGATGGGGATTAGATTAAATGTGTGAAAAGATTAGATTTGGAAGTTGAGGGTAGAAGAGGATTTGGATGAAGGGATGAATGGATGGAAGATGAGTGAATGAGGGATGGATGGATGGATGGATGAGCTAATGAGGTGGGTGGAAAGCTTGTTTGGTTCTGGAATGAACTTTTTTACACCCATACGTCGCAGCCCCAAACACCCCACCACAGACCCTCGTTGACGAACTGTTTGGCTATGTTCTTGGAGTCTATGACGTTGGTGAGAAGTTCCAGCAGGTCTGACAGGTAGTGGTCTGAAGGTTCCTCTGGGGGGGGATTGAGGGAATTTGGAAGATTTTGAAAGGGGGTTTTAAAGGGGTTTTGAAGGGGGTTTTGAAGGGGGTTTTGAAGGGGGTTTTGAAGGGGGTTTTGAAAGAGGGTTTTGAAGGGGGTTTTAAAGGGGTTTTGAAAGGGGGTTTGAGAGGGGTTTTGAAGGGGGTTTTGAAAGGGGGTTTTGAGATATTTGTGGTTTTAAAGAGGTTTTGAAAATTTTGTAATTTTGAAAAGTTCGGAAAAGTGAAAAAGGTTGAAAAGAAACATGGGGGTTAAAAGGAAGGGGTGACGAATTATGAACCGGAAAGCAGATCAGCACTCAATCCCAAAAAAAAAAAAAAAAAAAAAAAAAGAAAAAAAAAAAAAAAAAAAAAAAAAAAATTCCAAAAGACCCCTCAAACGTACCACTGATCTTCTTCTTTTCATCGGCCTCCTTGAGCGGGTAGTTGAGGTGCATCTGTTTAAGTCCGTCTGAGTTCTGTTCTACGGTCGCCTGCGCGCTGTTGCCTGCGTCTGTGGTGGGTGGGGGGGGGGGGAGGGGGATGTGGATTGGGTGAATATGAAGGAAGAAAAATGTGAAGAGAATGTATGGTGAGAGCAATGTTGAAGGGGGGGGAGGGAAGGGTGTAGGTGGGTGAATGGAAGAAGGGGAAGATAGTTTTGGTGGAATGATGGATGAGGGAGTTGTGGGGCTTGAAGTGGAGGTGAGTGACGTTGGTTGGTGGGTGGAAAGAAGTGGTGGCAGAGAAAGACGAGGGGAAAGAGGTTTGAAACAATGCGAAAGACCAGACTTTAATACATCACCGCCCCAAGAAGCCAGAAATGCCGAAACCACCAAAAGGCTGAAAACTCCAAAATGAACCATTGAGAGGCATGAGGGGTTTCCTGGCGTGGTCCTTGAGAAGATCCATGCGAGGAGCCGTTGACAAACACGAGGTTGGTAGACCATGGGGTAGGAAGCCTGGGGTGATGGAGGATGGCGGTTGTGGTGGTGATTATGAGTAAATCATCATTACCCAATTACCACGCAGACCCTAACACACCAAGCAATTATGGCCCAAACCCCTAAACACCCCACATGCACCATACTATCACACCACACCATACCATCATCACTACACCACACTCATCACCAAACCCCCCAAACTCTTCAAACACCCCAACCCCTCAAACCCTTTAAACCTCCCAACCCCCTCAAACCTCCTCAAACCCCCCAAACCCTCAAACACCCTAAACCCCCACACGCACCACATCTGAAGAACTCATCGTTTATGACTTCTCGCATGGTGGGTCGTGCATCAGGGTGGGCCTGGAGAAGTCGTTGGATGAGGTTGCGGGCTTGAGGGGAGGTGCGGTCGGAGGGGATGTGGTACTCATTCTTCTTGATGCGGGCGTATGTGTCGCGAAGGTTGCTTGTCTCAAAAGGTGGCTTGCCAACCAGCAGGGTGTAACTGTGGTGGTGGTGGGTAGAACTGTAGATTTGTGGGGGGGCATGGTGGGTGAAAATTATGGGTGAAACTTTGGAATTGCGGGTGTGAGAGGGTGGAATTTTGGGTGTGAAAAAGTGGAATTGTGGGTGTAAAAGGGTGGAATTGTGGGCGTGAGAGGGTGAGAAGGTTGAATTGTGGGTGAAAGAACGGAATTGTGGGTATGAGAGGGTGGAATTGTGGGCGTGAGATGGTGAGAAGGTGGAACTGTGGGTATGAGAGGATGGAATACAGCCAATATATCCCCCACCCACCACGCCACCCACTCACAGAATGCAGCCGAGTGACCAGACATCCACCTCGAAGCTGTGACCCTTCTTTCCGAGGATCTCAGGCGCTATGTAGTTTGGAGTACCACACAAGGTCCTGGTGGGGTGATGGCACAGGGAACAATGAACAAAATGACAATTCAATCCTCACCCCCCCACCTCTCCTTCCCCCCCCCCTCCATTTCCCCCCATCAACTCCCCCACCACCCACTTCTTTCGTTCACCAGTAAAGTCGACTCGAGTAGCAAGTCCAAAGTCGCCGATTTTGACTTCCATGTCGTCATTGAGGAAGAGGTTGCCGAGCTTGAGGTCTCGGTGGATGATGTTGTTGTCGTGCAGGTAGAGGCAAGCCTCGGCGATCTGCAACACAAAGTAACGGGCTTCTGGTTCCGTCACAATCTTTCTGCGTTTGTGCAACTCCATCAATGACTGCATGGGGAAGAGGAGGGGGGGGGAGGGAATGAAGAAGAGAGGGAGGGGGGTGAAGAAAAGGCAGTTGAGGGCATTGAAAAAACCACCCAACCATGCCAACTAACAAACCCCACCCGAACCCCTTTCCAACCACAAACCCTCCTACGACACAGCTCCAACAGGACGTAAACGTTGTCCTGGTCCTCAAAGAAACCAAAGATGGCCACTACATGCTTGTGACTCAAGCTTTTATGGATGCTGATCTCTTGGGTCATCTGGGGGGGGGGGTGATTGATGGAGTGAAATTTTGGGGGAGGGAAGAAGGGTTGTTAGGGGGTGAGAATTGTTGCAGGGTGGATAATCATAGAATAAAGGTTTTTGATAAAAATGAAATTATTTTTTGAAAATTTTGGAATGAGGATTTCAGATAGGTGACCGTTTTCAAAAAACTATGTTCTATCAATTAAGAATTACATTTTTTTATTTAAAAATAAATTTTAAAAATTTTTAATTAAAAATAACAAATGAAGTTTGAAAAAACTTATTTAAAATAAAGTTAACCTTTTCTTTCTGGTGAGCTTTGGTCAGGAGTGTTTTAGGCACAATCTTGCCGGCCATTATCTTGTTGCTGACGCAGTCTGTGAGCTCGTAACATTTTGCAAACCCTCCCTTTGCGTTAAAATATTAAATTTTTTTTATTGAAAATAATCATAATTGCTTTCTGATAGTACATTACGAACACAGTAAAAATTATTTGACTAGAATAGACCGGGAGACGTGAATTTGAAGTCAACTTATAAATTTATTTTCTTATTAGGTTTCTTTTAAGCTCTGAAGGTTAAGACTTAAGTTTTATTTTGTGTATATAAAAATAAAACATGATATATAAAATATATTTGAAATTAAAATTATTCAAATTATTCAAATTATTCTTAAATTATGCAAGTTTACGACTAGCAAATATTAACGTAAAGTTTCAAAATATCGAATAAAATTTTAATAGAACAAAGCGAAGTTACTTTTCCAAGAAATTTCCCTTTAATATACTTTTTTTGGTTATGTTGGTCAATTATTGTGTCTGGTATGACGTCTGGATTCTTTTGGTCGTTACTTTTTGATCCCATCTTTAAAAAAAACTAACAATTTTTGCTATCAATTGCCAACGAAACTTGGTGGGAATGCGATTTTTCAAACTCAAGGAATAAATGGCTCGGAGCCTTTTGATTGGTTGTTCTTTAAAGTTGGACTTGCTGTAGCGATGGCTAATTTTTAATTTTTTAATAATTTATTTTTTTCAAGTGGATTGACTTAATAAATTATTTAATTAATATTTTAATTTTTTCTATATTTCATAAAAATATAATTTTAATTAGTAAAAAAACTTCCGATCAATAAACGCTTTTGAGCTTTTTTTTAAATTATGAAATCTTTCTTCAGTTTTTAAATTCTTCCATTAAACATTTATTCCATCCATTCCAATTGTATTGTAGACATAGCTTGTTCTAATTTTAGCAAATAACTTCCAAGCACATGTTCCTCAGACATGTGTCTAAGAATTTTTATATGACTTAAGTGCTTCGGCCAAGTTAAAAGATATGTGAAATTAAGAACAGTTTTTAAAATCTTTTAACTTGAATTGAAAAAATGATTTTATCAATTCATATTTGAATTAGTTAAATTATTGTATAAAAGTAATTTAAAAATAAATTATTTTCTAATCTAATCAAATCCTTTCTATAGCGCTGATGAACAAAAGCGCTATAGAAAGATGATGTTCAAAAGCGCTCTGCTACAAACTGTTTAAACAACAAAGTTTTAAGGGATTTACGAAATGAAAGTAGAGAAGCAATAGAGGTGAGATTGAGGAGAAGAGAGTTCCATAGAAGGGGCCCACAGTAGAAAAGTGCAGATTTAGCATAACTACTATTGGAATGTATCCTAAAAAATGAATAAGTAGAAGATCTCAGTCCTTCAAGAGAAGGCAACTTAAAAAGGTCAGCTAAGTAGGTAGGCGGGTGATTATTTTTTATTTTAAACATGAGTGCAGACTTTGAAAACTTATCTTTTTTTGAAAGGCAACCTGTTTAAAGAGATGAGGGCAAGAGTTAGAAGAGAGAATCTACGAGTGCCAGAACTAAACGTGAATCGCTATTAAAAACTATAGAAGAGGAGGTAAAAAGATTAAAAATGTGTAAAGATTTATTGTTAAGTGACCTGGTGTTTAATGAAGGAAGCTTCAGTTTATTATTACAATGTGAAAGAGTCGGAAAGAGCGTATTGCATTGGATGGGTTTGAAAGGTTGCAACAGTGCAACCGTATTGGAGGACAATTTATCAACTCAAAAAAAACATTTTTTCTCATTTTCTCAACGTAAGTGAATGTAGAAAAGTTAAAAAATGAAAAAGTTCAAGTGCTTTTTTTTGTTTTTATGAGACATTAATTTTTTTAGTTTTTTTTAGTTTTTTTCAAAGTCAAATAAACTCCTCTAACTTTCAATTTTATTTTTCCTTTTTCTATTTTTTTATTTTTATAGTCTTTATTAGATCAAGTCCAGACATACCCTGGAAATGTTACAAAAACACGGCGAACAGTCGAACTAAAAAAAAAACTAAAAAAAAATAAAAATATACGAGAACAGAATGTTATCAGTCATGAAAACTTAGCGACAATGCTTCATCACTTAATTTTTTACTCTGCCTGACAGCTTCCCAACTGCTGTGGTCAGTGGACTTCGCTTAGTGCCCTTGTGAATGAACTCAATTCAGTGCAGCACGTTAACTTTCCCGCTCTCATATTGGCCAATATTTCGGACTTCATTGTTACATCGGATTCTTATTATTTATTGTGGCCTCGAAGCTCTACGGGGTTGATGCCACTATAATAATATTCGTTTTTGTATTGTATTGTATTGTATTGTATTGTATTGTATTGTATTGTATTGTATTGTATTGTATTGTATTGTATTATTCATACCTGCTTGATGGAAAAGGATCCTTCAATGCTGGCCACTTTCTTGTCCATTGTAATCTCAACTTCATCTTTCCACTCTTCTTCCCTACTCCACCACCTTCGCACCTACAAACATATCAACTATGACGGTTTCTAGACTGCTCTTTCGAACATTCTGGACTCACTCATCCATCTCCCAGATGTCGCAGTAGGCGAATCTGTTTGCCACATGTGGACAAATCCTTGAAATCTCCGATTGATTCCCACGCCCTCTGGTGCACTACTGCGTTTCGACCATCACGTGCACCTCCATCTCAACCTGTCTCACCCTGCTCTGACGGCTAAACTCAATAGGTGTGACCTGGAGAGACAGATGTCTGATTTAGTGGGGCGCGTCGAAGAAGTTTCAGATAAGATCCTCCATAACTACAAACAGGCGCGCAAGCATGCCGCTACTTAATTAAGTGTTGGTGGAGTGACGCCAGCAGATCAGAGCTCTAAGACAGATCGATGAAGTGATTTAGGCTTGAACCACTCATCAAAAAATATGTTTATGTATGGTTGTTTATCTATTGTTATGTATATATTATAATGTATCTTTTATTATGTATTTATTATTATGTTTATATTATTATTTATATTTTTATTATTTATATATTATTATGTATATTTTTATTATTTATATATTATTATGTATATTTTTATTATGTATAAATTATTGTTTTTATATTATTATGTGCTTACTTTTATTTGAACTTCGATTTATTTTTAAAATTCATGAGATATAAATGCGTATATATTTGCAAGGCAAGGTGAGCCTAGGTTTAAGTTGCGAAAGCGGCAACTCAATTAAAGTACAGACGCCGTCCTAGAGTGTCCAGTCCTCTAGTAGCCCACAGCGAGTAAAACCGTTTCCATGGGAGCGCCTTTGAACATGAGGCCAAAGGACTACTGAAGGACTGGACCTCTGGGACGGCATCTGTACCTTAATCGAGTTTTCGCCTTTAAAACTCAAACCCGGGCTCACCCGACCACACTTTACAGCGGAATAGGCCTATCATTACGCCACAGGCACAGACGTATTATGTAAAAAAAATTCAGAATATTCAGGGTTAAAATGAGGATGGAATCGAACTGATAAGGGCTTAGAAGATTAAAGCGCTTTTGAACAGTGTGGAATCAGCGCTATAAAAATGATTAGATTAGATTAGATTAGAGTGAGAATGGGTCAGAGTGGAATAAGTTGGAATAGGGGGGAAGGAGTAATAGGGGATGGGGTGGGTTATGATAGAGGAGATGGTGGGGTGCTCTCCAGCGCTACCACTGCTGAGGTGGCAGACGTATTTGAAAATCTTTCTGCAGCACGGCTGAATTGAAATATTAAAGTTGCTTAGAAACTCTACGGGGTTAATGCCCCTATACTAACAGTCGTGTTTGCATTGTATTGTATTGTATTGTAATTAATTCATGATGATTATGTTGGTTATTATTCCATATATTATTATTATTATTATTATTATTATTTATTTTTTTTTAATTATTTTTTATTTTTTATTATTTTTAAATTTTATTTTATTTATTATTATTTTTTTTAATCATTGTTATAATTATTCTTTTATCGTTATTAATAGTAATAAATATATTAATTACAAAAAAACTTTATTTTTATCGTTATTGAACTGGTTGTGGTGAGTGGTCGATAAAAGAAACTCTTCAATAGGCTGACTCTTCATTCTTTTACAAGGAATTTGAAAACACCTTGGGTATTCTGGCCACATACAATGGGGAGGTTTTGATTCTGGGTGATTTCAATTTTCACTTGGAGCAGTCCGACAACACAGATGCACAAACAGTTCTCAACATTTTAAAGTCCCATGGTTTTGATTCATCCACAAACCAACCCACCCATAACCAAGGAGGATGGCTTGATGTGATAGCATCCAGAAAGAGTGTCAACATCAACTATATTGATAGTGGCATTTTTGATCACAAGCTGATTTTGTGCAGTTGTGAGATGCTCAAACCACCTCCCATCTATCGACAGTTCCATGTTAGACGTTGAAATTTTTTGGACACTGGAAAGTTTATTTTAGAACTAAAGCTGTCTCCGCTTTCAGCTGCCACAAATCTTGATGTGAATACAGCTTCTGACCTTTATAGTTCCACTCTGTCAGGAATCCTTGACGATTCCCTTTAAGACCGTCAGAATACATGAAAGACCTTCTGATCCATGGTTTGATCGGGAGTGTCGTACTTCAAAATGTCTGAAAAGGAGTCTAGAAAGGATCTACATGAGGACCAAGAGTGAGAATGATTTTGCTGCATGGCTGGGTCAGAAGAAACTCTACAAAAAACTGTGTAGACACAAGCGTAGAGATCTCTGAATACTTACCTGTTCAATAAATCATTAAATAGCGGCCTCAAAACTCACGGGGTTAATGCCACTATAATAATATTCGTATTTTTATTGTATTGTATTGTATTTTATTGTATTGTATTGTATTGTATTGTACTGTACTGTACTGTATTGTATTGTATTGTATTGTATTGCATTGTATTTTATTGTATTGTATTGTATTGTATTGTATTGTATTGTATTGTATTGTATTGTATTGTATTGTATTGTATTGTTTTGTATTGCATTGTATTGTATTGTATTGTATTGCTTTGTATTGCTTTGTATTGCATTGTATTGCATTGTATTGCATTGTATTTTATTGTATTGTATTGTATTGTATTTTATCCAATATATTCCAGCTTCAATGAGGTTAACGCTTTCGAACTCCGATGGTGTTTAATTAGATGCAAATATTCAAAAATCATATAATTAAATTAAAAAATAAATTAAATAATTTATGTTTTTAGATAATTTTGTTTTAAAATTGTATGGAAAATATTAACGAGGTTGCCATTATACCACGCCAAATATGATTTTATAAAACAAAATTTACCCTGTTCAACAAATTACATGAAAAAATAAAATTTTTATTCAATAAAGTATTAATAAGGTTTTAACTTGTACACTAATTAGATTATAAATTATGCAGTGAAGCTCTATATAAGTTTAGGCGCGGAAACGCCAATGAATGAGTTGTGAGTAAACCTTGCTCCTGACATTGTAACGGAGCTGTAGCAATCTTGGAGCCGAGAGAGTAATATTTTAAAAAATGAATAAAAATAAAAATTACAAAAGATAATTATGTTTTTAAAATTAATATTGAAATCTATTTTAAGTTATCATTTTATAAAGATATGAATTTTGATGTTATATTTGTAAAATGAATCTTACATATTACTTCACATTTGCACCATCAGTACTGCTTTTAAACAGTAAAGAGGCTATTTTTATTGAATAAAAATATTATTTTATTAAATAATGTTTTATAAGTTATTTAAATCCACATCATTACTTTTCAACCGAAGAAAGATCACGTTCATAACCTCAATGAATTATTTGCCATAAGAAATCCTATAAAAAATAAGTATTTTCGAAAATTATGTGTGCATTGTTGAAAATGGTTAACGCTCCTACATCTTCTTATTTTTGAGCTGATAGTACTTTTCACATTGAGAACTTATATTGTTAAATAGATAAATATAGATAAATTGTTAAATACTTTAGTTGATTTATTAATTTTAATAAATTATACAATTAATAATTATAACTATAATATTAATATTATTAATAATAATAATACTTTTCAATTCATTTGCATAAATTTACAAATTATTTCCATAGCATGTTGTGAGGATAAATCTTGTTTTGTGTGCGATAAATGAGTGTCTGTGAAAGCGACATCTGTCATCTAGTAAGCTTGAACAAGACGGAAAAGAAGGAAAAAAATAAATGATAATAATAACAAAAAAAAAATAAATATAACAAAGGACTCATAGAAAGCGCACAAAACACTGCTTTACTTCCATGGCCTAGATAAGCTACACATTGCTTGGATCGTGGAGATGCGTGCATCTGGCTTTTCTTTAAAAACGCTTTATTGTATTATTTAGATCCAAATTTAAATATTTGGAGTTAAATATAAAAAATGAAACGATCAAAATTGCAGTTAAAAACAACAGCCATGAATGTCCCAACTATATTGTAATTTTTGCGAAAGGCAGTCAACAAGACCAGGAACAATGATTAAAAATACCAAAAGTCATTTAATTTGCAAAATATTAATTATTGAAGAATAAAAAAGTCAAAAATTAATTTTTTTAACACAATCTCAGTAGACTTTATAATTAGACGGAAATTTTGGACCAATTTCTGTTATGTTAATGAGCCGGCTCTTGGCGTAGCATAATTCTGAGCCGGCCAATCGTTAGCGCCAATTTAAACTAGCTCATTTCTTTGTCTTTTCAAAAGCAAATTGTTTTTATAAAATTTATTTATCTATTTATTCTACCATTTTGTCAAACACACAGGTTAGAATTAAAATTTTATCGACGTTTTTTGATGAAATTTGCGCGGAAATTTACCAATTTTTCAGCATGCTAGTTATGGCGGTTAATTACTGATCAATTGAAAATACTATTATTCAAATTAATTGAGCAAACAACGGTTCGTAAACGTGCTTGGAACAGTTGTGTTTTACGAAGAATGCAAAGTATTCAATGAGTTAGCCTTTATTTATCGTTATTTTGGTGATTCATTCCCGGTTTTAGCGGGAGACTTCAAAATGACCAATTGAGCATTTTACTTTTATACATTAACATTGTCAACACAGAAATAAAAAAAACATAACCTCTAAATGAGTAAATAACGTTCACAGACTCATTGTTCAGCGCACATTTTTCATTTACAACATCGTGTTCGCCCAATTGTGCATGTAAATTGCTTTAATGACGAAAAAATTCCCAAATGCAGGTGATAAAACGAAGGAACCTTGGCGGGCACGATGCCAGACTTGATTGAATACATCCTCGAGACAAGCAATGACGAGAAGCTTCCCTTCCTGGAGTCCATAGAGGCCATGAGTCGCAGCCACCGAGACGACTCCAGACTCAGTGACCCGCTTTCTTTTTCCGACTTCACGTTCACCAGCAACAACCCAGTCATCAACTATGACGAAACATCTATCTACACCGACTGCGACCTCAATATTTTAGTTGATCCCAAAACAGGCGAGCAACTGCTCGACAGTCAACAGTGGTCTCCAATGGCGTCTGAAAATCCTCTCTCGTCCGGTTCGACTCACTTCCCTGACGATGACACCAACGACATCAAACTTGAAAACTCTCCACCAACTGTGTCAGTGCTTACAGCTCCACAGGAAGACAACCCCAAGGAGAGGGTGGTTCTGATCCAGATCAGTCCTACCTACATTCCCAATTTACAGCGGTTTGAGCAGGGACACATAAAGCAGCCAACAGCCACTCTTTCCACCACCAGTCATCAATCACATCCCATCAACATCCCCAACCGCAGTTCCCCATCCACCACGACCTCAACGAGCACCAACAACACCACCACCAAGTCGACGAGCAACAAGAATAAACCTGACAAGCCTCCTTTCTCATACAGCTGCCTCATCGCCATGGCTCTCAAAGACTCTGCCAAGGGCTACTTGCCAGTCAGTGACATTTACAACTACATCATCAACCGATTTCCATACTTCAAGACTGCCCCGGATGGCTGGAAAAACTCTATTCGACACAACCTCTCCCTCAACAAAAGCTTTCAGAAGCTTGAGACTCCTTCCCTCAATGGCTCCCAACGCAAGGCCTGTCTTTGGGGTCTCAGCGATGCCAAAATGTCAAGGTTAACAAGTTTTCAGAATTCCAAAATCGAGTTTTTTGCCATGTTTTAAAAATAAAATTTGAATTTTTTGTATTTTAAACATGTTATTATGCATATAATTTCATTCATGAGACATATCTTTTCAATTTGACTCAACCCTAGTGACGAAACCCTCATCACCTCCACACCACCACCATCTCCACACTACCACCATCTCCACACCACCACCATCTCCACACTACCACCATCTCCACACCACCACCAGCTCCATACCACCACCACCATGCAGGTTTGATGAGGAGATAGCCAGGTGTTCAAGAAAGGCGGATGCAGACAACTCCAACAAACTCCTCTTTGACAAGTTCCTTGACGATGACCTGCTCTTGGGAGAAGAACTCAGTCCCCCTCCTCCACCAACCACCCCCCTCCGATCCTTCACGGCCCATTCCGACCTCTCATCAGCCAACTCCATTTCTTCTCACAAAGATCTCACGTATTATCGAGTCGTCAAGTTTCCAAAAAATGTTAGTAATATCGTACTGTCGTTTATCACGTTTGTTACTTTTTTTTGAGTATTTTTTATCAAGTAAATTTTGAAGGGTTTTTAAGCTCCTGCTAATACTCATAATTTCATTGTATTTTGTACTTTTCTGCACACTGGCATTTTTGTATTTTCATTTCATTGGGGGTTTATTGTGTTTTGTGTGGAACCTCACACCCATTGGGTACCTTGTTTCAATGTCTTCTTCCACACTTATCATCTGTTCATGCATATGCGCCATTATCAAACGAACGAATTCATTCATACTTCATCTTCATATTACTAATACATCATTTTATTCACCCTGCATTCCCACTCTCTTCATCATTTCTATCATAAAACCTTCACACTCTTCTATAGTATCTTTTGATGATGAATCGCGCTATAAAAATAAAATTTTCCAAGACCCATAAATATGCTCCATCACCTTTCCAATATACACGCATCCCCTTCTTTTTAGTTATCTTATTTCTCCTCTCATCTCTATCTCTTATTCCGTCTTCTATTCGTTTTTTTCAACCTTTTCCTCATCTATTTTTAGTCCTTTTCCTTCTTTCATTCCTCCATTATCCTCCAATACTAATATTTCATTCCCCCCTCCATCCATCCATCCATTTATTTCTCTTTCCACTCTTACCACTTTCATCCACTATTCCATCCTTTCATCCATCCCTCCACAGTCACAAGAGTTCCTCTTTGACGACCTCCTCGACCACAACGACTTCAAGGCCCTCTCAATTCCTATCAACAACAGCAATAGCAACATCATCAGTAACAATAATAACAAAAACAACAACAGTAATAATACTAATCAGAGATCTGCTTTCAGGACTATAATCTCAAATGGTTTGTGTGCCTTCTGATTTATTAATCTTTTTCAATAATTATCTTTGCAAAATTAAATTTCTATTAGCTTTTTTTTTGCGTTTTTTCAATAATTTTTTTCATAATTTTAAAAATAATTTTGTTAGTAGTTCAGAAATCTGAATATTTTTGGCGTAGTAATGCAAAGGATGCCTTCATAGATTAGTGTCACGTTTCCCATATGCCAAATGCGCTCTATAAAATGAGATTTCCTTTAAATAATCCTATCAATGGTCACTTAAAATCACCTAGCTCTAGAATGTTATTTTCAAAAGTTGACAATGCCATTTAACGTTTACTATTAATTATTACATTAAATATATATATATATATATATATATATATATATATATATATATATATATATATATAGGATATTCAACCTAATTGACATTTCCATACCATGCTGACTTCAAACATTACCAGGCCTATATGAATTGTAAATGTATACAATTTTATGGCATAATGATACGTTTCTAGCTATTCTTTTTAGTAATAAAAATACAACGACAACAAAGCTTCGATACTTTACTTTATACAAAACAATATTTGGCCATAAAAGGTAACAATAAACGATTACGTCTGTACATCTTTGAATAAATGGATGTTTATAATTCCGAATCGATAGTACCCGTTGAATATTTGTGAGCGGGTCGTTTGTATTGATTATTCGTAAGTAGTCGATCGTTCTCCAGTATCCATCTTCACCACTCTTCCAGAATCACCCCTCTCTCTCAAGACGGTGCAGGCGTCCGCATGACAGCTGTATCTTCTTCCTCGGATTGTCACCACCCATCCCATCCATCAATCTCAACCACCCATCCCATCCACCAATCTCAACCACCCATCCCATCCACCAATCTCAACCACCCATCCCATCCACCTATCTCAACCACCCATCCCATCCACCAATCTCAACCACCCATCCCATCCATCAATCTCAACCACCCATCCCATCCACCAATCTCAACCACCCATCCCATCCATCAATCTCAACCACCCATCCCATCCACCAATCTCAACCACCCATCCCATCCACCAATCTCAACCACCCATCCCATCCACCAATCTCAACCGCCCATCCCATCCATCAATCTCAACCACCCATCCCATCCATCAATCTCAACCACCCATCCCATCCTCATCTTGTTTTATATCCATTATCCAAAAAATATACTTTAACGAATTGTTTTTTTTATTTTCATTTTATTTCGTGTATTTTTCTTGTTTTATTTTTTTTGTCTATTTTTGTTTTTATTTTTTTGTCACTTCTTTTGTTTACTACTTTTCGTATTAATTTTATATTTCACGTAGTTCGGTAGTTTTGTACTTTTATATTATTGAAAACGTGACAGGATAATGACTACAACAATAATATTAAATTTTGATAATTACTGCTACTTTCACTACTACTACTACTACTACTACTACTACTACTACTACTACTACTACTACTACTACTACTACTACTACTACTTCTACTACTACTTCTACTACTACTACTACTACTACTACTACTACTACTACTACTACTACTACTACTACTACTACTACTACTACTACTACTACTACTACTACTACTACTACTACTACTACTTCTACTGCGGCTACTATTTTACTAAACCATAATACTACTCTTGATAATATCACAACCAATAATAATGCTAGACCATAATATCTCTGACGACTTCTTAAGACGACGCGTGATTTGCATGAATCGATTGTAGCTACTAACGATATCAGTCTTCATCGCAACCACCGCAATCTTCTAGTGCGGTTAACCATCGCTATGTAATTTCTTTTTTACAATAATAATAATAATAATAATAATAATAATAATAATAATAATTATTATTATTATTATTATTATTATTATTATTATTATTATTATTATTATCATTATCATTATCAACTTCAGGGTTGTCATCGTGGATTTTAGGAGTTATCGTCTGAGAGTTTTTGTGGTCGATTTATGGCGCTTTTTGAGCGATTTTAAAATATTACAAGATTACGAGGATAAATATTCTAACTAATATTTCGGCTATCTAGTTTTGTACTTTGAAACTTCATTACTTTCGTATTCCATATGCCCTCGCAGTGACCTACATCACGCATTGTGAGAATTTATTTTTATCATTTAGCCACGTATGCCACTTCTCGACATTATATGGAGGGCTGGGAAGATGATGTAAATACGACAATTATCAATCATGATAATGTATATACATAACTATAAAAACAATTCGTAAGACAAATCGGTTATTCAGGATGGAATATTTCATCATATACCTCAATCGGCAGCTAACAGTAAATATTTTTATTTTATCCAATGTATATTGGATGTTTTTGTATGTTTCATTAACATTTTATATAACCCTTTTACATTCAAAGTTATTTTTATTATCAGTGGTTTATATGTGAGACTATATATCAGACATTTATAGTGGAATTTCTGAGAAAATAAAAGAAAAAACCAAATTTCAAATAAAATTGGATGGTTATTAAGAAATATTTGTACCATCTGAAGAGCCATTTCTAGAGGTTTGGCATTGCTTTAGCGGCATTATAATCATTTTTTTGGGAAAGTAAGTTAACGTGATCGGATTCGATGCGTTCTTTGGCTGTTTGAGTAGCTATGAAAAGATCAGCCCATCCTATTGTTACCAGCGGGATTCTCATGAGTTTTATATTCTCTGAAAGTATTCAAACTTGTTTAACTTTAATAAAAACTGATTTGGATAAAACAATTTTTATGAATTAATTTATAGTTTACAATGTTGTCGAAAATATATTTTGAAGAGTGAACACGTTCTTCACAAATGGTAACCGACCCGACAAAGTTTTGGTATTTTCTAGCAAATCGTCGAACTGTTTTCCGAGATCAACTTCTTGAAAACTATAAATAATTTTAAATTAATTTATCAATTATAAAAAATAAAAATATAACCTATCGTCAGCGGCCATAAAATCGTTTTGAGACATTTTAACGTTAGCAGACGACGTTGTGGTAAGATGAAAAAGGTAAAAATAAAATA
>OX387259.1:4670440-4687940 GCA_947562095.1 Branchellion lobata
GGGTGAGAGAAAAAAAAGGTAGAGTGGGTAGAGGATGAAATGGGTGGAGTGTGGGGTGGGTGGATGAAGGAAGGAAGGAAGGGAGGGATGGGTGAATGAATGTAAGTTTGAATAAGATGGAGTGAGGGAAGAAAAGACCAAAAGAAGAAAATGGAATATAACAATTTAAAATACAAAAAGTAACAATATGCGATTCAAACAAAAAACAAACATAAAACAAACGAAAAACAAACGAAAAACAAACAAAACAAAATCCAAACAGCCAAACCAACAAAAAAACATACGAATAAAAAACAAAGAAACAAACATACAAACAAACATACAAACCAACAAACATACAGAGTTTCCAGGATCTTGGGCGTTTCCATGGTTACCAACAAGAGTCCCAAACTCTTCCACTTCCTTCCTCAAATCACCCACCCCCACCCTCCTCTCCTGCGCATCCACCAAGAACCTCACTTCGAGGGTGGGTGGGTGTGTGTCAAGTAGATGAGTGGGTGGGTGTCAAGTGGATGGAAGGGTGGGTGTTGAGTGGATGGGAGGGTGGGTGTTGAGTGGATGGGAGGGTGGGTGTTGAGTGGATGGGAGGGTGGGTGTTGAGTGGATGGGAGGGTGGGTGTTGAGTGGATGGGAGGGTGGGTGTTGAGTGGATGGGAGGGTGGGTGTTGAGTGGATGGGAGGGTGGGTGTTGAGTGGATGGGAGGGTGGGTGTTGAGTGGATGGGAGGGTGGGTGTTGAGTGGATGGGAGGGTGGGTGTTGAGTGGATGGGAGGGTGTGTGTTGAGTAGATGAGTGGGTGGGTGTTGAGTGGATGGGATGATGTGAGTGAGAAAAGTTAATAAGAATTGAAAATACAAATTAAATTGAATTTAAATATATTAAACAACAGCTAATAAATAAATAATAAATAATAATAATAAAAAATAATAAACAATAATGAATAATACAAAATAATAAATATTATACTGAAAATATTAATATTATTAAATTGAATTGTTAATAACTGAAAGGAGGGTTGACTCACGTATATCCTGCTCTGAGGTCAGGGGGTGTGTGTGTTGGTGCAGTAGTTCTTTCTGTAATTTATAATACAATACAATAAAATACAATACAATATAAAAAAATAAAATAAAATACGATAAAATACAATACAATAAAATACAATAAAATTACAATACAATAGAATAAAATACAATACAATAAAATACAATACAATAAAATACAATACAATACAATACAATACAATACAATACAATACAATAAAATACAATACAATAAAATACAATAAAATACAATAGAATAAAATACAATAGAATAAAATACAATACAATACAAATATGAATATTATTATAGTGGCCTTAACCCCGTGAAGTTTCGAGGCCACATAAATATAGTTGAAAGATGATTGAGTAATGAGATAATTGAATAATGAGATAATTGAGTAATGAGATAATTGAGTAATGAGATAATTGAGTAATGAGATAATTGAGTAATGAGATAATTGAGTAATGAGATAATTGAGCAATGAGATAATTGAGTAATGAGATAATTGAGTAATGAGATAATTGAGTAATGAGATAATTGAGCAATGAGATAATTGAGTAATGAGATAATTGAGTAATGAGATAATTGATTAATGAGATAATTGAGTAATGAGATAATTGAGTAATGAGATAATTGAGTAATGAGATAATTGAGCAATGAGATAATTGAGTAATGAGATAATTGAGTGATGAGATAATTGAGTAATGAGATAATTAAGTAATAAGATAATTAAGCAATGAGATAATTGAGTAATAAGATAATTAAGTAATAAGATAACTGAGTAATGAGATAATTGAGTAATGAGATAATTGAGTAATGAGATAATTGAGCAATGAGATAATTGAGTAATGAGATAATAGAGCAATGAGATAATTAAGTAATGAGATAATTGAGCAATGAGATAATTGAGTAATTAGATAATTGAGTAATGAGATAATTGAGTAATGAGATAATTGAGTAATGAGATAATTGATTAATGAGATAATTGAGTAATGAGATAATTGAGTAGTGAGATAATTGAGTAATGAGATAATTGAGTAATGAGATAATTGAGTAATGAGATAATTGAGAAATGAGATAATTGAGTAATGAGATAATTGAGTAATGGGATAATTGAGTAGTGAGATAATCGAGTAATGAGATAATTGAGTAATGAGATAATTGAGTAATGAGATAATTGAGTAATGAGATAATTGAGTAATGAGATAATTGAGTAATGAGATAATTGAGTAATGAGATAATTGAGTAATGAGATAATTGAGTAATGAGATAATTGAGTAATGAGATAATTGAGTGATGAGATAATTGAGTAATGAGATAATCGAGCAATGAGATAATTGAGTAATGAGATAATTGAGTAATGAGATAATTGAGTAATGAGATAATTGGTTGATTTTTTATGAAGAATTAATAATCAAAAACGAATCAAAGCGATCAATAAGTCATTAAATAACCTTCAAGTCAACGAGAAACAATGATGGAAGTGATGATGATGATGATGATGAAGATGATGATGATGGTGATGATGATGATGATGATGATGAGGATGATGATGATGATGATGATGAAGATGATGGTGATGATGATGATGATGATGATGATGATGATGAGGAAGGAAAAGAAAGTTTTTTCAAGAGGAAAAGGAAGTGGTCGTAGTGTTGGGAGTCGACTGACAAGAAACGCACGGAATCATTGTGCGCGTCTAACTGCCCCAACAAGCGCCCAGCGCCATCGCTATTAATATTATTAGTTTTATTATTATTATTATTAGTTTTATTATTATTATTATTAGTTTTATTATTATTATTATTAGTTTTATTATTATTATTATTAGTTTTATTATTATTATTATTAGTTTTATTATTATTATTATTAGTTTTATTATTATTATTATTAGTTTTATTATTATTATTATTAGTTTTATTATTATTATTATTAGTTTTATTATTATTATTATTAGTTTTATTATTATTATTATTAGTTTTATTATTATTATTATTAGTTTTATTATTATTATTATTAGTTTTATTATTAATATTAGTAGTAGTATTTTCATAATTTTCATTCTTACTGTTTTTTTCATCAGAAATTTTCTTATCATCGTCATTATCATCATTGTCCTCTTGCTCCTTTTCCTCTTCTTCCTCCTCCTCCTCTTCCTCATCATTTCCGAATATGAATAATTTTCTACACTCACTACGTAATTTTTCAATGGAATCTATGCTTATATCGTCATGGTTACCATCAAAACCACCGCCACCGCCACCGCCACCACCGCCGCCACCGCCGCCACCGCCGCCACCACCACCACCACCACTGCCACCACCACCACCACCACCACCACCACTGCCACCACTACTGCCACCACTACTGCCACCACTACTGCCACCACCACTGCCACCACCACCACCACCACCACTGCCACCACCACCACCACCACCACCACCGCCACTGCCACCACTACTGCCACCACCACTGCCACCACCACCACCACCGCCATGGGCACTCAGCCAGTACACAATCCTGGGTGAAATTGTTTGCAAGAACGAAATCTTCGAATTCAACAACTGAGGCCCCAAACACGTGGTTATGACGTCAAGAGGACGATAAAAAAGACGAGATTCTATGCAAATTATTAGTTCTTTGTTGTAGCTTCGATAAATCGATTTTTTTTGGTGAAAATTTTTCGAATTTTTATCGTTGTTTTCTTCGATTTCTTGTGTCTTTTTAGTGTTTATGTGGTTGTTAGACACACCATTATCATCTTCAACATCTTCATTTTTGATGTTATGACTATCTTCATTTTCATCACCTCTATCACTCCCAACACCACCACCACCCCCACCCCCACCACCACCCCCACCACCACCACCCCCACCACCACCACCACCACCACCACCACCACCACCACCCCCACCACCATGGGGTAGATGATGGGTGGTGACTGTAACACCATCAACCACAACCAAAGCAAGTCCTCTCCCATAAACCACCCTAGGAATGGTGGTGGTGGAATGGTGGAAGATACAGAGCTGCTGGTCGTTGGTCGTCGTGGAAACACAATGCACCTTTCGGTTGCTAAGGACGCTATCTCGTTGTGGTGGTTGCGAGGAGGCGTGGTTGTCAAGGGGATATTCACGCACGTAACTTTCCATCAATAACTTTCCATCTTCCCCACATAAACTCCTCATCTTCCTCCTCATCATCTTCTTCCTCTTCTTCATCATCGTCGTCATCTTCTTCCCCTCCTTCTCACCACCAGCTCCCAGCCAGGTGGGTTGGTTAGATACACCGGATGAAGAAAGACGAAAGCTCTGGTATAAGTTGGAAGCCCTCGTGAACTGGAGAAGGGTGTGATGAGAAGTGGAATCGAAAAAAGCGGATATTAATGAATAAAGTTGATTTGAATAAATATATTTTAAATAATAATTAATATTAATTATGCTCGATAATTTTTATTTTATTTCATGATAAGTATGACTAGAATAAAAAAACATAAACCACTGAAAACCATTGAGGAAAACAAAAAAACAAAAAAAATTACCACAACTCCCATAAACTACCATATAAACCATGAACCACCGCAACAAACCACCCCACCACGAACGCACCATCTTGAGGGCACGTGAGTGGGGGGGAGGGGGGTGGTGGCGGGGGAGGAGGAGAAACAAACAAGGCCCCTTCTGCAACTCCCCACTCAACCTTTCGCTTTTCCAAGACAACAAGTCCAACCAACGGAAGGCTGGCTGGAAGGTGGGTTTGGTTAGAAGAGGTTAATGTGATGGGGGTGTTTGAGGGAGTTGAAATGGGTTAGATTAAAATGGGTTGTTGGGATGGGGGTGTTTGAGGGGGTTGTTGGGTGGGTAGGGGGTGTTTGAGGGGGTCGTTGGGTGGGTGAAGCGGGTGTTTGAGGGGGTCGTTGGGTGGAGGGGTGGGTGTTTGAGGGGGTCGTTGGGTGGGAGGGGAGGTGTTTGAGGGGGTTGTTGGGTGGAAGGGAGGAGTGTTTGAGAGGGTCATTGGGTGGGGAGGGAGGGTGTTTGAGGGGGTTGTTGGGTGGAAGGGAGGGGTGTTTGAGGGGGTTGTTGGGTGGAAGAGAGGGTGTTTGAGGGGGTTGTTGGGTGGAAGGGAGGGGTGTTTGAGGGGGTTGTTGGGTGGAAGAGAAGGTGTTTGAGGGGGTTGTTGGGTGGAAGGGAGGGGTGTTTGAGGGGGTTGTTGGGTGGAAGAGAAGGTGTTTGAGGGGGTTGTTGGGTGGAAGGGAGGAGTGTTTGAGAGGGTCATTGGGTGGGGAGGGAGGGTGTTTAAGGGGGTTGTTGGGTGGAAGGGAGGGGTGTTTAAGGGGGTTGTTGGGTGGAAGAGAAGGTGTTTGAGAGGGTCGTTGGGTGGGTGAAGGGGGTGTTTGAAGGGTATAAGAGAGGGTAAGGTTAGAAGGGGTTGTTGGGTAGGGGGGGTGTTTGAGGGGGTTGTTGGGTGGGGTTTTGAGGGGGTTGTTGGGTGGGGTTTTGAGGGGGTTGTTGGGTGGGGGAGGAGAGGGGGGGGTGTTTGAAAAGGTTGTTGGGTGGGGGGGGGGTGTTTGAGTGTTGTTGGGAAAAGTGTGTTTGAAGAATGTTGGGATGGGTTCGATTAGAAGAGGTTTTTGGGAAAAGGGGTGTTTGAGGGGTGTAGGGGAGGGTAAGGTTAGAGGGGGTCGTTGGGGATATGAAGGATTGAAGAGTGCAGAATAAAAAGAGAAAGATTATTCAGAGAAGGGAAGCTATGAACGGGTGGATGAAAAGATTGCGGGTTGAAATGGGATAAAAAAAGTGGGATGAAAAGGGTGATCAGGATGAGTAAAGTGGGATAGGTGAGGTAATGGGAGGCAAAAAAGAAGGTGGGAAGGAGGTGGTGCGATAGAAAGATGGATGAGTGAATGAGTAAATGAAAGAATGGATGGATGGATGCTTGAATGAAGGAATGGATGGATGGATGGAAAGAGAGAAAAATGAAAGAAAAACAGGATGAGTAGACCGACTTGGAGCCTGTTGCTATGCAACCACGTGATAATGTGGTCTGCAGTTGTTGTGGACGTGATATGCATTGACTGTTGAAGAAAAAATGAAATAAAATGAAAATGAGACAAATAATAATAATAATAATAACTGTTATTATTATTCTCATAATATTAGTTAAAAAAATATTTAACTTTGATGAGAACAAAAAATATTATAACCATTACCACCACCACCACCACCACCACCACCACCACCATCACCACCACTACCACCACCACACCACCACCACCACCACCACCACCACCACACCACCACACCAGCACCACCACCACACCACCACACCAGCACCACCACCACCACACCACCACCATTCTCACCACGGCAGGTTGTTGAGGGTTGAGAAGGGTGATGGTGGAAGGAGTGGTGGCCTTAATGGTGGTTGCTATGGAGGAGGAGGTGGTGATGGCAAAGGGGTGAGCGTTCAATGGGTCTGTGGTAATGGTGAACGCTGGTACTTAAATAACTGTAAAAAAAACTACTACTACTACTACTACTACTACTACTACTACTACTACTACTACTACTACCCCTACTCCTACTACTAATACTACTACTACTATTACTACTACTACTACTACTACTACTACTACTACTACTACTACTACTACTACCACTACTACTACTACTACTACTACTACTACTACTACTACTACTACTACTACAACTACTACTACTACTACTACTACTACTACTACTACTACTACTACTACTACTACTACTAATAATAATAATAATAATTTTTATTTTTATTCCTTTTTTGTGGCAACCTTGCTTGATGTAGGTGAGGGTAGCGAGGTAGAAGATGATGAGGTGGGGATGGGTGAGGGATGAAGCTGGGTTGAGGTGCAAGATGACTGGAGTCTGGAGGGTGGGAAAGGGGGGGGGGGGTGAATAGGTGATTTAATGAATTGTTTGATGGGTGAATGGGTGGGTTGAAAAATGCATGGTATGATGGGTGAATGGGTGGGTTGAAGAATGCATGGTATGATGGGTGAATGGGTGGGTTGAAGAATGCATGGTATGATGGGTGAATGGGTGGGTTGAAGAATTCATGGTATGATGGGTGAATGGGTGGGTTGAAAAATGCATGGTATGATGGGTGGATGGGTGAATGAGTGATAAAGAATATAAAATGAGTTACAACCATCCCAGCATCAATACAACAATCCAACTAACTGCTCACCCCCCTTCACCCACAATCCCCCCTTCCACCCACAATCCCCCCTTCCACCCACAATTCCCCCTCACCCACAATTCCCCCTTCCACCCACAATCCCCCCTCACCCACAATTCCCCCTTCCACCCACAATCCCCCCTCACCCACAATTCCCCCCTCACCCAAAATCCTCCCTTCCACCCACAATTCCCCCCTCACCCAAAATCCCCCCTTCCACCCACAATTCCCCCTTCCACCCACAATCCCCCCTCACCCACAATCCCCCCCCTTACCCACACTTCCCCCTTCACCCACAACCCCCCCTCACCCACAATCCCCCCTTCCACCCACAATTCCCCCCTTTCACCCACAATCCCCCCTCACCCACAATCCCCCCTTCCACCCACAATCCCCCCTCACCCACAATCCCCCCCCTTACCCACACTTCCCCCTTCACCCACAACCCCCCCTCACCCACAATTCCCCCCTTTCACCCACAAACTCCCCTCACCCACAATCCCCCCTTCCACCCACAATCCCCCCTCCCGCACCCACCTGCACAGTAGAGACGTAGTGGTGGAGTTGTTGGAAGTTGTTGATGGGCAGGAGGGGATGCAAGAGAACATCAAGGTATGAGGTCAAGTAGGCGCTTCCCATTGGACCTGCCATTGCCAATTAATTAATTAATTAATTAAGGATTTTATAGGGTTAATTACATAGTAAAAATTAATTAAATAATAAATTATTTAAAATAAATAAATAAATAATAAAATAATTATTTTAATTTACCAACTCATTCAACTTAACTTATCCATTCAACGAATTGATAGTCAATTCACTCTCCAACTCATTCAACCAATGCAGACAACCTTTGTATTCAATGCCATTCAGTCCGCGGAGGTAGAGGGTGAAGGTGGGGTAGGAGAGAAGGGGGCGGTGTTGGTGGCAGTGCCCTCGATAGTGGGCACAATTCACCGATATGAAGGTCACCTGGTGGTAGGTGAATGGGTAATTGGTTTGTGGATTGGATCAGTTTGTTTTTTGAGTAGATGGTTTGATCTGTAGGTTGGTTGAGTGGTTGTGGATAGGGTGGGTTTGGTTGGTATCTGTGTTGATGGTGGCTTGATGGGTGGTGCATGGGTGCTAATGGTTTGTGAATGCATAAGAATGATTGTGGTGAATTTGATAAAATGAAGTTGATTTGCTTGGGAGTGGTATATTATTGACGAACGAATATCCTAAAAAAACAATTAATGAAAAAAAAGAATAAATAATAAAAGTACCTCATCCTCAAAGGTCCTGGCAACTTGCACAAAGTCGCCTTTTAGACGTCTGCTGTACATGCACCATGGAGCATAGTACATCACAAAGACCACTTTGTCTTTCTCTAGCGCTTCATCTATGGCATGAACTTCTCCATTTGGAAAGTCTGACACTAACTCTGACTGGATGAAAGGTCCTGGAGGCGGCTGTTCCAAAATCAAGTCTTTCTGAGTCGATGTTTTGCTGCGTGGAGTGTAGTTTAAGAGGGTGTGTAATGTGTGTTGCGGATTAAATGAAATTATTTTTGAAACTGTTAATTACTTTAAAAATAATAAAACACTCACAAAAATGCAATAAAGAGGAGATTAGCAACAGAAACCAACAGCACGCCTAGGATCTTATTTTCCATCATAAAGTGATAAGCTTGCCTCCGTGCGCTCATGTCTAATTACATTTTCACACGTCATTTCAAGAAAAAAAATTATTATAAAAAACTTCCTTAAACAGAATTATTTTTTAATCATATATAATTTTTTGTTTTTTAAAATTAAATTGGAATTATTAAAAGTTTAAAAACAATATTTAGCAAAACGTTAACGTGCGTGAGCCACCCTACGATGTAATTTGGATAAAGTCAAAATAAGATTTTTGAGACAAACAAATTTTAAAATTTTATTTTGGAAATCTAATTTAAAAAAATATTTTGCATCATTGATGAAAACAAGGTTTTTATGAGCAGTTTTTATCGAAGTCACAAGTGATACCAAAGGTTGAAAAAAGATAAGGTTGTTGTTTTGAATGAAGAAATAAATAGTTAGTCAAACAAATTTAACTTTTTAGTTTTTCTTGAAAAGTGCAATCAGTCGAACTTGAAAATGTTAGCAATTTCTGGAAATAAAAACCCAACAATTAAATTATATCGCATTGTAATAGATTGTAATGGAATATGACAGTTTCATTAATATGAATTTTGGAAATTATACAAAATTATTTGACAAAAAATATCTGAATTAATGTGAAAATAAAAAGTAAAAAAACGGACGGGGATTATAAAGAAACTCATAATACTGGAACACTCAATCAGATAAACACAATATCTCTGTCACGTAATGGGACAATATCCTTTGAGAACAATTAGTGCCCACACACACACACACACACACACACACACACACACACACACACACACACACACACACACACACACACACACACACACACACACACACACACACACACACACACACACACACACACACACACACACACACACACACACACACACACACACACACACACACACACACACACACACACACACACACACACACACACACACACAAACACACAAACACACACACACACAAACACACACACTCACTCACACACACACACACACGCACACACACACACACACACACACAAACACACACACAAACACACACACAAACACACACACACAAACACACACACACACCCTCTTTCCTCATCCACATACACATCTAAATACTCGCAAAAACTCATCCACGATTCTTAAAAAAATTTCATAAACCCCACAAAACCACCAATAACCACCACAAACCCCCAAAAACCACCAATAACTAGCACAAACCCCCACAAACCACCAATAACCAGCACAAACTATCACAAACCACCACAAACCACCAAAAACTACCAAAAATCATTAAAAACCACCAAAAACCACCAAAAACCACCAAAAACCACTACAAACCACCACAAACCTTGATACTCTATCTTTCCATCTGCATTTTCGTCCAGGGTCTGCAGCATTTGTTTCACCTCCTCTTCCCTCATCTCGTTGTACCCCCTCAACACCCCCCTCAACTCTCCTCTGTCTATGTAACCTGACCATTTGAAAAAAATCAACATTAGGAAAACTATTAGTTATAAAAAAAATAGATTAAAAAAATTTTTTTTTTGTATTATCATTTTTCAACTTGTTTTTTTTAATTTATTTTTTTATATAATTCTTTGGAGTATCTGCTTTAGAGAGTTTTAAATTAGTGAATGAAAAAAAAAATTGAAAAAATTGGGAAAAAAATTGAAAAAAAAAAATGATTGGAAAAATAAAAAAATTGAAAAAAAAAAATGATTGGAAAAATAAAAAAATTGAAAAAAAAAATTATGATTTAAAATTATTTTTATTTTTCCAAATAAAAAAATTGAAAAGGATAAAAAAAATCAAAATTTGAAAAAAATGAAGTTTTTTTGAATAAATGATTAAAAACCTTTGTGATCAGGATCGTACACTCGTATGATCTCTTTGATCATCTCCTCAAAAAAACTGAAAAAATACATCGTTGTTTTTGTTTTTATGAGCTGAAGATATAATCAAACGGATGGATGAATGGATGGATGGATGGATGGATGAATGGATGGATGGAGGGATGGTAAAATAGATGGATGAATAGATGGATGGATGGATGGATGGATGAATAACTGGATGGATGAATGGAAAGAGAAATAGATGGATAAATGAATAGATAAATAGATGGATGAATGAATGGATGAATGGATGGATGAATGAATGGATGAATGGATAGATAAATGGATAGGTTAATAGAAAGATGAATGGATGGATGAATGGATATATGAATGAAAGCAACCGTTCTGTGTCATCCGGCTGATGAAGCATAATTTGAACAAACTCCACAAAATCCACTTGCTGATTCTCTGTGAATAGAAGGATGAATGGATGGACGAATGAATGGATGGATGGATAGATGAATGGATGAACGAATGAAGGGATGAATGGAAGAATGAATGAATGGATGAATGGATGTAGACTTGCATGGATGCATGGATGGATGGATGGATACATGCATGGATGAACGAATGGATGGATGGATGTCCGGGTGGATGGATGGCTGAATGGATGGCTGGATGGATGGCTGGATGGATGACTGGATGGATGGCTGGATGGATGGCTGGATGATTGGATGGATAGATGGGAACATGGATGAATGGATGGATGGATGGATGGATAAGTGGACGAATGGATGGATGGATGGATGGAAGGGTGGATGGATGGCTGGATGGATGGGTGGATGGATGGCTGGATGGATGGCTGGATGGAAGGGTGGATGGATGGCTGGATGGATGGACGAATGGATGGATGGATGGATAAATAGCTAAAGAGATGGATAGATGGATAGATGGATGGATGAGTAGATGGATGGATGGATGCATGGATGCATGGATGCATACTTAAATGAATGAGCGGCTACACAGATACTGGAAATTGTATTAAAAAAATTATTGGAAAATGAAAATATTGAATTTGAAGTTAATCAGAAAAAAAGAATTGTTGGTTTAAAAAGTGAGCGCAGCATAAAGACCGTCAAAGTCGACTTCGTTGATCATCACCAAAAGTTCATTTTCCGTAGGGTTTTTGCCTAAACTCCTCATTAAGAGTCCCAGCTCTTTGGGACTGTGTGTGTGTGTGTGTGTGTGTGTGTGTGAGTGTGTGTGTGTGTGTGTGTGTGTGTGTGTGTGTGTGTGTGTGTGTGTGTGTGTGTGTGTGTGTGTGTGTGTGTGTGTGTGTGTGTGCGTGCGTGCGTGCGTGTGTTTTGGTGCATAAAATTTGATAGAGCGCAAAAGAACTCAAATTAATTCTCTAAAGACCCGAGCAAAAGACCCGAGCAAAAGACCCGAGCAAAAGACCCGAGCAAAAGACCCGAGCAAAGAAATGAAAAACTGTTCTTAATAAATTGAAAACAATTATTTAACAGAAATGAAAAAATATTAGTATTTAAAAAATATATATAATGAAAATAAAAGGGTTATACACATAAAAAAACTTATCTATACTTGAAATAAACATTCATAAATTATAAAAAAAACTAGAATAAAAAAAAGAATAAAAAAAAAGAATAAAAAAAAAAGAATAAAAAAAAAGAATAAAAAAAAAGAATAAAAAAAAAGAAAAAAAAAGAAAAAAAAAAAAGAAAAAAAAAAAGAATAAAAAAAAGAATAAAAAAAAAAGAATAAAAAAAAAGAATAAAAAAAAGAATAAAAAAAAGAATAAAAAAAAAAGAATAAAAAAAAGAATAAAAAAAAAGAATAAAAAAAAAAATAAAAAAAAAGAATAAAAAAAAGAATAAAAAAAAAGAATAAAAAAAAAGAATAAAAAAAAAAGAATAAAAAAAAAAGAATAAAAAAAAAAGAATAAAAAAAAAGAATAAAAAAAAAGAATAAAAAAAAAGAATAAAAAAAAGAATAAAAAAAAAGAATAAAAAAAAGAATAAAAAAAAAGAATAAAAAAAAAAAAGAAAAAAAAAGAAAAAAAAAAAGAAAAAAAAAAAAAGAATAAAAAAAAAGAATAAAAAAAAAGAATAAAAAAAAAGAATAAAAAAAAAGAAAAAAAAAAAAGAATAAAAAAAAGAAAAAAAAAAAAAAGAAAAAAAAAAAGAATAAAAAAATTTAAATCAAGCAAAAGAGGACTAAAGATGGTCACGTAACCTTATGTAACCATTTCCGTTTTTGTCGTAAATGTTGAAAGCTTCTCTGAGCTCTGAAAAAAATGAAATAATTAATTAAATAATAAAAATAACTTGATTAATAAGATAATTGAACTAATAAAAGCTGATTAAAAATGAAAGGTGCTTAAATTAATAAAGTTGATTAAATAAAGAAGTTAATTAGATTAATAAAGGTAGTTAAATATATAAAGGTAATTAAAGTAATAAAGGTAATTAAATATATAAAGGTAATTAAAGTAATAAAGGTAATTAAAGTTATAAAGGTAATTAAATGATAAAGGTGATTAAATGATAAAGGTGATTAAATGATAAAGGTGATTAAATGATAAAGGTAATTAAATGATAAAGGGAATTCAATGAATAATTTGTCCTTAATGGATAACCTATCAACAATAGATTGAAGAATTGATGTCAACCAATCAACTCGATCGGATGATCAACCCACCGATTCAAAGTTTTTAAATGCCAGGTTGATTATGTAGCGCCAACTTATCATAAAAATTAATTTTTTTAAATAAAAAAATCTTTTTTCAGTTCCACCTAAGTAGTTTTTTTTAATTAAAAAAAATTATTTCAGCTCTATATAAATAGTTTTTTTTAAATAAAAAAAGAATATAAAAACAAAGTTTCAGTTAAATAAAAAAATAAAAAAACGCACCCTGTAGATTTTCTTCAGTAATTTTGGGTTTTTTCTGAGAATTGAGTGCAAGTCGAAATATCAAAACGAAATACACCGATCTTTAGCGAAAGAAAAAGAATCAAACATAAGAGAAAAATAATTTGATTGAATGACAAAAAAGAAAAAAAGGAGAAAAAAAAAAAAAAAAAAAAAAAAGAAAAAATAACTTAACAAAAAAAAAAAAAAGAATAAAAAAAGAAAAAAAGAATAAAAAAAGAAAAAAAAACTTCTTAACAAAAAAAAAAGAAAAAAAAAGAAAAAAAGAAAAAAAAAAGTTTGTTTGTTCTCTTGAGCTCCTAAGGTTAATTTGTATGGCACAGGTCTAAAGGATGTGGAAAAGGTGTTGTTAGAAAGGATTAATGGAAGAAGGGCTTTGGAAAGGGGGTGTGTGGAGGGGGGTATGGAAAGAGGGAGGGTGTGGGGGGTTGTGGGGGGTTGTGGGGGAGTGTGGGGGGGTGTGGGGAACGTGGGGGAGTGTGGGGGAGTGTGGGGGGTGTGGAGGGATGTGGGGGTGTAGAAAAAAAGGGAGTGGAAAAGGGGGTGTAAGGGAGAGAATGTGTGAAAAAAAGGAGTGTGTAAAAGCGGAGGGGGGGGGGGGGAGGGAGGTGGTGTGGGAGGGAGGTGTACAGAAAGAGACAGGGTGTGGAAAGGGGGAGAGAGGGGAAGATCGAAGCTGGCGGAGAGGGAAGATAGAAAGAAGAAGGAAAAACAGGCAAAAGAAAGATGGAAGAAATAAAGGGATAAAAAATGAAAAAAAAAATGTGATTTTTTCATTGTCTCTAATGAATCACATGCAGACAGACGCTGGGAATGTTACAAAACATGGAAAAAAAGAAAAAAAAACTCAAATAAAAAAAATTCGAAAATGGAAAAAAAGAAAAAATAATAATAAAGAAAAAAAACAAAAGCTCTGTTACAACAACAACATAAACAACAACAAAAAAACATCATCATTACAAACAACAATAGCAACACAATCACTCATACTTCTTGTGAGTCCTCCATGATGTCCAACCTTTTCCCTGAACTCAACTTTATCAAGAACTTTCTAGAACTTTCTAGAACTTTCTAGAAGCTTCTAGAACCTTCTAGAACCTTCTAGAACCTTCTAGAACCTTCTAGAACCTTCTAGAACCTTCTAGAACCTTCTAGAACCTTCTAAAACCTTCTAGAACTTTCTAGAACCTTCTAGAACCCTCTAGAACCTTCTAAAACCTTCTAGAACTTTCTAGAACCTTCTAGAACCTTCTAGAGCCCTTTAGAACCTTCTAGAACCTTCTAGAACCTTCTAGAACCTTCTAAAACCTTCTAGAACTTTCTAGAACCTTCTAGAACCTTCTAGAACCTTCTAGAACCTTCTAGAACCTTCTAAAACCTTCTAGAACCTTCTAGAACTTTCTAGAACCTTCTAAAACCTTCTAAAACCTTCTAAAACCTTTTAAAACCTTCTAGAACCTTTTAGAACCTTCTAAACCTTCTAGAACCTTCTAGAACCTTCTAAAACCTTCTAGAACCTTCTAGAACGTTCTAGAGCCTTCTAGAACCTTCTAAAATTTATCCAGAACGTTCTAATATTTCCTAGAGCCTTCTAGAACGTTCTAGAAACTCTTAGAAGCCCCTAGAACTTTCTAGAATCTCCTAGAACCTTTTTGCACAACCTATTTTCAGAATCCTCTTTTAAACTCTTTTGAGACTTCAACCAATAATTCTGAATTTGGGAAGGGGTTGCGGCAGTTGAAGGAAGGGTTGGTGTTTGGGTGGTGGTTGGGTGGTGGTTGGTGGTTGGTTGGTGGTTGGGTGGTGTTTGGTTGGTGGTTGGGTGGTGGTTGGGTGGTGTTTGGGTGGTGGTTGGGTGGTGGTTGGGTGGTGGTTGGGTGGTGTTTGGGTGGTGGTTGGGTGGTGGTTGGGTGGTGTTTGGGTGGTGGTTGGGTGGTGGTTGGGTGGTGTTTGGGTGGTGGTTGGGTGGTGGTTGGGTGGTGGTTGGGTGGTGGTTGGGTGGTGTTTGGGTGGTGTTTGGGTGGTGGTTGGGTGGTGGTTGGGTGGTGTTTGGGTGGTGGTTGGGTGGTGGTTGGGTGGTGTTTGGGTGGTGGTTGGGTGGTGGTTGGGTGGTGGTTGGGTGGTGGTTGGGTGGCGGTTGGGTGGTGGTTGGGTGGCGGTATAGGAAGAATAGGGTTATAAAACGAAGAAGATTAAAAAAATTGAATCAAGGGTTTCTTTGAAATTATTCTTAAATAAAAACAAAACAAAAAATCAAAATAAAAAAATAAAAACAAACCAATTCTGTGCTTACAACAAAACTAGAGTCCAAAAGTAGATTAACAAAGTTACTGGCAAACCGTCACGAAGCTTGTTCAGATAACCATCCAAATTGGGATTAGAACAGGTTCTTAACCGAGATCAAGATATTATTGACTTGGGTTAAGATAAAGGTCTGGATTAGATTTGATAAGATTTGATAAACATTGGAAAGGGATCCAAATAGAAATGAATCAACTAAAGGCTGGAACAGAATTGAGATTAGATTTGATAAAGATTAAGTTGGAGTGATTTTGGATTTGAAGCAAGATTAGTGTGAACTGAGATTAGTGTGAACTAAGATTAGTGTAACTGAAGATTATGGTAACTCAAGATTATTGTAACTCAAGATTAGTGTAAATCACAGTACGTCACCACAGTACATCACCACAGTACAACACCACAGTACATCACCACAGTACATCACCCCAGTACATCACCACAGTACATCACAACAGTACATCACAACAGTACATCACCACAGTAGCAGCAACCATCCATCTCGTTTGTACACTCCCCCTGTGGCTTGAAATCAATTCAGCCATACATGTGTATGCCTGTGTGTGTGTGTGTGTGTGTGGTTGTGTGTGTGTGTGTGTGTGTGTGTGTGTGTGTGTGTGTGTGTGTGTGTGTGTGTGTGTGTGTGTGTGTGTGTGTGTGTGTGTTTCTGAGTGTCTGCGTGTATATAAGCGCATGTATGTGTATGTGTTTGTGTGTTTGTGTATGCATATGCATTTTTACTTGTGTGTATGCGTATGTATGTGATAGATCAGATACAAGCTATTGTATAATTCTAAGTATAATTATGTATAATATGAGTCACTATTCATATGAAATGATAATACAAACAACAACAACAAAAACAAAAACAACAACAACAAAAAATACCAATAATAATAATAATAATGAAAATAAAAACAATAATAATAATAATAATAATAATAATAATATAAATAATAATAATATTAATAATAATAAGAATAATGATAATAATAAAAAAAGAAAAAATAAATAAAAATAATAATAATGAAAAAAAAAATAATAAGAAACAATAACAATAATAATAATAATAATAAATAATAATGATAGTTTATTATTAACGACGTCTTATATTTTTATTTTTTATTATGAATTTTTTATTTTTGTTTTCCGACTTGAACCGCCTATTGATTTAACTTCACCTGTCTTCAATAACAACAACAACAACAACAACAACAACAACAACAACAACAACAACAACAACAACAATAATAATCATAATGATGAATATAATAATAATAATAATAAAAATAAAAATAAAAATAATAATAATAATAATAATAATAATAATAATAATAATAATAATAATAATAATAATAATAATAATAATAATAATAATAATAATAATAATAATAATAATAATAATAATAATAATAATATAAATAATAATAATAATAATAATATTAAAATAATAATAATAATAAATATAATAATAATAAAATAATAATAAAAATAATCAAAATAATAAAAGTAG
>OX387259.1:4695440-4700440 GCA_947562095.1 Branchellion lobata
CAACAATGATTAAGGTTTATAATCATTAAATCTTTCGAGATAGGCAAGTTTGTGAATGGATCAGCGTTGGAGGAATTTTGAAAAGCATTGATCAAAAAACAAGATTTGAAGATTTGAAGATTAACTCTCATAATCTTGATTTTTAAGGATTATGACAACTGGAGCCAGAAAGATTAACTGAAAGAGTCAAAAAGACATCTTGAAATCTTATTGTTCCAACTTGTGGTGGATTGTCCCCTCATGCAATGCATGAGTGGTAGTTCATCATAACATATCCTGAAAGCTGTTTTAACTTTAAGAAAAGAAGTTGTAACGTTAACGAAAGTGTTGTAGCGTTAACGAGAGAAGTTGTAACGTTAACGAGAGTGTTGTAACGTTAACGAGAAAAGTTTTAACGTTAACGAGAGTGTTGTAACGTTAACGAGAGAAGTTGTAACGTTAACGAGAGTGTTGTAACGTTAACGAGAGTGTTGTAACGTTAACGAGAAAAGTTTTAACGTTAACGAGAGTGTTGTAACGTTAACGAGAGTGTTGTAACGTTAACGAGAGAAGTTGTAACGTTAACGAGAGTGTTGTAACGTTAACGAGAAAAGTTTTAACGTTAACGAGAGTGTTGTAACGTTAACGAGAGTGTTGTAACGTTAACGAGAGTGTTGTAACGTTAACGAGAGTGTTGTAACGTTAACGAGAGTGTTGTAACGTTAACGAGAAAAGTTTTAACGTTAACGAGAGTGTTGTAACGTTAACGAGAGATGTTATAACGTTGACAAGAATGTTGCTAAAATTTTTCTTTCGTTACTTGAAACTGTTGCTGTTACCTGTTAGTTGTTAGTTTAAAATGTTGTTGTTGGTTGTTGCTAGGTTACACGCAGCAATGTGACTGCTTCCAGCTGATGTGTTGTCAATGTGTTGTTGGAACTTTTGCTTGTGCACAAAAACGCCTCTCAATATTTAATATTAATATTAACTTATAATCTATTTTAATGTTTAAATTAAAAACAATAATTTTTTTATGAGTTCTGAAGTGAGTAAATTAGTGAGAAGTCTTTGTTGGAAGGTTGGAGGGTTGGTTGTGGAAAGCCTTGGAACCGGTTTGAGAGAGGAGTGGAAAAAAGAAAATTGAGAAAAAAAAAATTGGAAAAAAAGATATAATAGAAAAAACAAAAAAAAAATATTTAAAAAAATTAATAAAAAAAGAATTTTCAAAAATTGGAAAAAAAAGATTTGAAGAAAAAGAAGGATGTTACCGGAACCTGAAAAATGTCAAAAAAATAAAAAGAAGTTTGAAAATTTAAAAGTAAACTTACAATAAGATGTTGGATGAAAGAGGGAGCAGTGTAGACAAGGGTACAAAGGGAAGAAGGTGAAGTGATAGAGAGATACTAACGAATACAAAACAATATGAAGAATTAAAGACGAGGTAAAAAAAAACTATTACACACAAAGAGACAATAAAACATACACAAACACAGAAATATACACAAAAACCATACACAAACACATATATACACACACAAACAAAAAAAAAAACAAACAAACACACACACACACACACACACACACACACACACACACACACACACACACACACACACACACACACACACACACACACACACACACACACACACACACACACACACACACACACACACACACACACACACACACACACACACACACACACACACACACACACACACACACACACACACACACACACACACACACACACACACACACACACACACACACACACACACACACACAAACACACACGTAGATACACAGAAAGACACATACTCATATACAGAAATATACAAAAATATCAATAAATTTGTATATGAGTTTGTATTGAGATTAAGGTCAATTAGTATTGTTTTTGAGTTCCTCGTATTTGGTATTAGTATTTCTTATCATTATATAGGGTACTATGGAACTTATGAGATATTGTATCATAAGGTGTATTTGCATCTGATTGTATTTGTATTCATTTTTGTATCGTATTCATTTTAGTATTGTATTTCCACTTACATTGTATCAGTATTGTATTAGGATTGTATCAGTATTGTATTAGGATTGTATCAGTATTGGATTAGTATTGTATAAGTATTGTATTAGTTTTGTATTAGTATTGAATTAGTATTGAACGTATGTTTGCATTGTATTTTTCGAGTTTGGGCGCTGCAAGAAAAGTGGATTTCTAGTGGTTCAAGGCCTCAGAACCAAAGTGAAATCTTTGATACAAGGCTTAATGTTAGTATCAGGACTGGAATTTTGACTACCGCCACTACTACCACCACAACCATCAAAACCACCACAACACAACACACCACACCACACCACACCACACCACACCACACCACACCACACCACACCACACCACACCACACCACACCACACCACACCACACCACACCACACCACACCACACCACACCACACCACACCACACCACACCACACCACATCACACCACACCACACCACACCACACCACACCACACCACAACACACCACACCACACCACACCACACCACACCACACCACACCACACCACACCACACCACACCACACCACACCACACCACACCACACCACACCACACCACACCACACCACACCACACCACACCACACCACACCACACCACACCACACCACACCACACCACACCACACCACACCACACCACACCACACCACACCACACCACACCACACCACACCACCACACATTAGTTATGTTTCGTGCACCCTTACGACACATTTTCAAGCTTTAGAGCAACATAAACAACAACGCTTTCAATAATCCAAATAAAAAAAATAATAATAACAGAAATTATAAAAACAACAACAACAACAATAATACTAATCAAAAGAAAAATAATGATAAGAATATAATAATAATAAGAATACCAACGAAAACAGGTTCAACAGAATCAAAAACGTAAGTAAAACAAGCCGAACAAAGAGAAACAACAAAGAAACAAGGTACAACAGAACAAAAACAAAGCTTCCCACAACAAAAAATAATAGAAGAAAGACCACTGAAACAGAGAAACAACCCAAAAACAACCTCAACAGTTGTACAACAACAACCTCAACAGTTGTACAACAACAACCACAACAGTTGTACAACAACAACCACAACAGTTGTACAACAACAACCACAACAGTTGTACAACAACAACCACAACAGTTGTACAAAAACAACCACAACAGTTGTACAACAACAACCACAACAGTTGTACAACAACAACAACAACAGTTGTACAACAACAACCACAACAGTTGTACAATAACAACCACAACAGTTGTACAACAACAACCACAACAGTTTTACAACAACAACCACAACAGTTGTACAACAACAACAACAACAGTTGTACAACAACAACCACAACAGTTGTACAACAACAACCTCAACAGTTGTACAACAACAACCACAACAGTTGTATAACAACAACAACAACAGTTGTACAACAACAACCACAACAGTTGTACAACAACAACCACAACAGTTGTACAACAACAACAACAACAGTTGTACAACAACAACCACAACAGTTGTACAACAACAACAACAACAGTTGTACAACAACAACCTCAACAGTTGTACAACAACAACAACAACAGTTGTACAACAACAACCACAACAGTTGTACAACAACAACCACAACAGTTGTACAACAACAACCACAACAGTTGTAAAACAACTACCACAACAGTTGTACAACAACTACCACAACAGTTGTACAACAACTACCACAACAGTTGTACAACAACAACCACAACAGTTGTACAACAACAACCACAACAGTTGTACAACAACTACCACAACAGTTGTACAACAACAACCACAACAGTTGTACAACAACAACCACAACAGTTGTACAACAACAACCACAACAGTTGTACAACAACAACCACAACAGTTGTACAACAACAACCACAACAGTTGTAAAACAACTACCACAACAGTTGTACAACAACTACCACAACAGTTGTACAACAACAACCTCAACAGTTGTACAACAACAACCACAACAGTTGTACAACAACAACCACAACAGTTGTACAACAACTACTACAACAGTTGTACAACAACAACAACGGCAACTTTTGAAGTGATTTAATGAAAATAAAATTAAATTCAGTCAATTTTGAACGTAATAACAACAGAAAAAACATAATTAAAGAGAATAGTAGTGAAGAAAACCAAAAAGAACCTCTGCCAAAACGGCAGAAACGACAAAAACAACAACAACAACAACAACAACAACAACAACAACAACAACAACAACAACAACAACAACAACAACAACAACAACAACAACAACAACAACAACAACAACAACAACAACAACAACAACAACAACAACAACAGCAACAACAATAACAACCGCAGCAACAACAACAGCCCCAAAAACAAAAACAACAACAACAACAACAACAACAACAACAGCAGCAGCAACAACAACAACAACAACAAAAACAGCAACCACAACAGCCACAACAACAACAACAATACCAGCAACAACAACAACAGCCAAAACAACAACAACAATAACAGCAACAACAACAGCAGCCACAACAACAACAAAAATAACAGCAACAACAACAACAGCCACAACAACAACAACAACAGCCACAACAACAACAGCAGCAAGTGAGTAGACCATTTTTCACACATACAAAAACGTTCACGTATCTGTTTTTTTCAAGCGAAAAAAACATTTTACGGCTTATTCCTTGTGTATGTCTTCTTAGTCTTCCATTCTTCCGTGTTTTTTTGTCTCAGCGGAAATAGTTTCCTTATTGTTCTTGTTAACATTGTGTTTTTTTTCTATTTTATTTATTCTCGATTTATTTTTATTTTTATTCTTGTTTTTTATTATTTTTTTTCATATTTATTTTAATTAATTTTTATTTATTTTAATTTTTATTCATATTAATTTCAATTTTAATTTTAAATTAATTTTAATTTTGTATTTAATTAATTTTTGTA
>OX387259.1:4705440-4717940 GCA_947562095.1 Branchellion lobata
TTTCCAACCACTCCCCCCTTCCCAACCACTCCCCCTCTCCAACCACTCCCCCTTTTCCAACCACTTCCCCTCTTCCCAACCACTCCCCCCTTTCCAACCACTCCCCCCTCTCCAACCACTCCCCCCTTTCCAACCACTCCCCCCTTTCCAACCACTCCCCCCTTTCCAACCACTCCCCCCTCTCCAACCACTCCCCCCTCTCCAACCACTCCCCCCTTTCCAACCACTCCCCCCTTTCCAACCACTCCCCCCTTTCCAACCACTCCCCCCTCTCCAACCACCCCCCCTCCCCAACCACTCCCCTTCCCCAACCACCCCCCTCCCCAACCACTCCCCTTCCCCAACCACCCCCCTCTCCAACCACTCCCCCCTTCCCAACCACTCCCTCTTTTCCAGCCACTCCCCCCTCTCCAACCACTCCCCCCTTTCCAACCACTCCCCCCTTTCCAACCACTCCCCCTTTTCCAACCACTCCCCCCTTTCCAACCACTCCCCCCTCTCCAACCACTCCCCCTCCCCAACCACTCCCCCCTTTCCAACCACTCCCCCCTTCCCAACCACTCCCCCTCTCCAACCACTCCCCCTTTTCCAACCACTTCCCCTCTTCCCAACCACTCCCCCCTTTCCAACCACTCCCCCCTCTCCAACCACTCCCCCCTCTCCAACCACTCCCCCCTTTCCAACCACTCCCCCCTTTCCAACCACTCCCCCCTTTCCAACCACTCCCCCTTTTCCAACCACTCCCCCCTCTCCAACCACTCCCCCTCTCCAACCACTCCCCCTTTTCCAACCACTTCCCCTCTTCCCAACCACTCCCCCCTTTCCAACCACTCCCCCCTTTCCAACCACTCCCCCCTTTCCAACCACTCCCCCCTCTCCAACCACTCCCCCCTCTCCAACCACTCCCCCCTTTCCAACCACTCCCCCCTTTCCAACCACTCCCCCCTTTCCAACCACTCCCCCCTCTCCAACCACTCCCCCTTTTCCAACCACTCCCCCCTTTCCAACCACTCCCCCCTCTCCAACCACTCCCCCCTTCCCAGGCACTCCCCCCTTTCCAACCACTCCCCCCTTCCCAACCACTCCCCCTCTCCAACCACTCCCCCTTTTCCAACCACTTCCCCTCTTCCCAACCACTCCCCCCTTTCCAACCACTCCCCCCTTTCCAACCACTCCCCCCTTTCCAACCACTCCCCCCTCTCCAACCACTCCCCCCTCTCCAACCACTCCCCCCTTTCCAACCACTCCCCCCTTTCCAACCACTCCCCCTCTCCAACCACTCCCCCTTTTCCAACCACTTCCCCTCTTCCCAACCACTCCCCTCTCTCCAACCACTCCCCCCTTCCCAACCACTCCCCCTTTTCCAACCACTTCCCCTCTTCCCAACCACTCCCCCCTTTCCAACCACTTCCCCTTTCCAACCACCCCCCCCTCCCCAACCACTCCCCCCTCTTCAACCACTCCCCCTCTCCAACCACTCCCCCTCTCCAACCACTCCCCCCTCCCCAACCACTCCCCCCTCTCCAACCACCCCCCTCTCCCCAACCACTCCCCCCTCTTCAACCACTCCCCCTCTCCAACCACTCCCCCTCTCCAACCACTCCCCCCTCCCCAACCACTCCCCCCTCTCCAACCACCCCCCCCTTTCCAACCACTCCCCCTCTCCAACCACTCCCCCCTCTCCAACCACTCACCCCTCTCCAACCACTCCCCCCTCTCCAACCACTCCCCCCTCTCCAACCACTCACCCCTCCCCAACCACTCCCCCTTTTCAATCCATCCCCCCTCCCCAACCACTTCTCTTCATGCACGCCTCTCATCGAATGCTCTCATCAATCAATATTCAGCTACCCCATCAACTCCCCCATTTTTCACCTTCCACCACCATCACCGCCACCATCGCCACCACTGCCACCACTGCCAACACCCCCACCACCACCACCACTACCACCACCACCACCACTACCACCACCGCCATCATCACCACTGCCACCACCGCCATCTTCACCACCAACACCACCACCATCACCACCACCACCACCACCACCGCCACCACCGTCACCTCCATCACCACCGTCACCACCATCACCACCACTGCCACCGTCATCTCCACCACCACCACCACCGTAAAGGCTCCAGAAGCGTCAACAGTTCGGACGACAGCTCACGTGACTTGACATTTCCTTCTAAAACTTGCACTTTCACTTCGCTCGAGTACTCACACCTGGCTCCTCCTCCTGTCGCCTTCATGCTCAAAAACCAGCCCAGGTCAAGGTCTGTGGGGCTTTTGGGGGGTTCTGGGGGGTCTGTGCAGCTTTTAGGGGTCTTTGGGGGACTTTGGGGGTCTTTGGGGGACTTTGGGGGTCTTTGGGGGTCTTTGGGGGTTTTTGGGGGTTTTGAAAAGATTTGGGGGGTTTTGGGGGTTTTGGGGGTTTATGAGAATTTAGAGTTATGGGGTGCAATTGTTTTTGAGGAGTTTTGGAAGAGGTTTGGAGATGGGTTGAAAGAAGAGGAGTGTCTGGGGGAGGGGTGTTTGGGGGAGGGGTGTTTGGGGGAGGGGTGTTTGGGGGAGGGGTGTTTGGGGGAGGGGTGTTTGGGGGAGGGGTGTTTGGGGGAGGGGTTTTTGGGGGAGGGGTGTTTAGGGGAGGGGTTTTTGGGGGAGGGGTGTTTGGAAGAGGTGTTTGGAGGGAGGGGTGTTTGGGGGAGGGGTGTTTGGGAAAGGGGAGTATGGGGGAAGGATGTTTGGAGGAAGGGTGTTTGGAGGAGTGTTTGGGGGAGGGGTGTTTGGGGGAGGGGTGTTTGGGGGAGGGGTGTTTGGGGGAGGGGTGTTTGGGGAAGGGGTGTTTGGGGGAGGGGTGTTTGGGGGAGGGGTGTTTGGGGGAGGGGTGTTTGGGGGAGGGGTGTTTGGGGGAGGAATGTTTGGGGGAGGGGTGTTTGGGGGAGGGGTGTTTGGGGAAGGGGTGTTTGGGGGAGGGTGTTTGGGGGAGGGGTGTTTAGGGGAGGGGTTTTTGGGGGAAGGGTGTTTGGGGAAGAGGTGTTTGGGGGAGGGGTGTTTGGGGGAGGGGTGTTTGGGGGAGGAATGTTTGGGGGAGGGGTGTTTGGGGGAGGGGTGTTTGGGGAAGGGGTGTTTGGGGGAGGGTGTTTGGGGGAGGGGTGTTTAGGGGAGGGGTTTTTGGGGGAAGGGTGTTTGGGGAAGAGGTGTTTGGGGGAGGGGTGTTTGGGGGAGGGGTGTTTGGGGGAGGAATGTTTGGGGGAGGGGTGTTTGGGGGAGGGGTGTTTGGGGAAGGGGTGTTTGGGGGAGGGGTGTTTGGGGAAGGGGTGTTTAGGGGAGGGGTGTTTGGGGGAAGAGTGTTCGAGGGAAGGGTGTTTGGGGGAGGGGTGTTTGGGGGAGGAATGTTTGGGGGAGGGGTGTTTGGGGGAGGGGTGTTTGGGGGAGAGGTGTTTAGGGGAGGGGTGTTTGGAAAAGGTTTTGTGGGATTTTGAAGTGGTTTTGCGAAGTTTATTGGAGATTAAAATATTACATTTTTTTTTTCTATTTTTGTTTTTATTTTTATTTTTGTTCCTTTTTCTATTTTTGTTTTTTTTCTGTTAATTTATCTTTTCTATTTATTTTCTATTTATTTTTCTTTTTTACCTTTCCTTATTTTTTATTTTTATTTTTATTTTTTTCTTCTTCTCCTTCTATTCCCTGTCTCTCCTTCTCTCCACAGGTCTTCAGGCCCTAATGGAAGCACCTTCAACTGGAAGAGGTGGTTTTATTTGAAAAAAAAAATGAAAAAAAAAAAATAAAATAAAACTTAAAAATAAAAATAGGAAGAAAAAAAATTAAAAAAAAAAATTCGTTCAAAAATCATTATAAAAGTTATTTAAAAATAGTTTAGACAAACTATTTTATTCAAAAAAAATTATTAAAAAAAACTTGAAAGTTTTTTTGAAAAAAAAATGAATAATATATTATAAAAATTCAAAATCGAAACTTTAATAAAAAATATTTTAAGAAATTTTTCATGAAACGAAAGTAATTGAAAAAATGAGAAAAAGAAAAAAAGAAAAAAAAAAGAATTTCTATAAATAAAAAAAAATTGAAAAATGAATTTCTTAAAAAAATATGAAAAAAATTGATAAAAAAAAAGAAATTCTCAAAACAAAATGAAAAAAATTAATAAAAAAATGAGAAAAAATTAATAAAAAAATGGAAAAAAATTTAATGAAAAAAAAGATAAAAATTAATAAAAAAAAAGATAAAATTTAATAAAAAAAGAAGATAAAACAAGGAACCACTGACAGGGCGGGAACGTATGAGGAAAGGAGTCGGAGCATATGGAGCAAGTTGACCCACCGTCTGTCTGGAAAGCATGGAAAAAAAAGCTCCGCTGCTGGTGAGGGTGGTGGGGCGTTTGGGGGGGGGGGGGTGTTTGGGGGGGTGGGGTGTTTGGGGTGGTGGGGTGTTTGGGGGTGGTGTGGTGTTTGGGGGTGGTGGGGTGTTTGGGGGTGGTGGGGCGTTTGGGGGGGGTGGGGCGTTTGGGGGGGGGGGTGGGGTGTTTGGGGGTGGTGGGGTGTTTGGGGGTGGTGGGGTGTTTGGGGGTGGTGGAGTGTTTGGGGGTAGTGGGGTGTTTGGGGTGGTGGGGTGTTTGAGGGTGGTGGGATGTTTGGGGGTGGTGGAGTGTTTGGGGGTGGTGGGATGTTTGGAGGTGATAGGGTGTTTGGGGGTTTTGGGGGTTTTCGAGATTTCGAAAAGTTTTGGGGGGGTTTAGAGTGTTTTGGGGGTTTAGAGGGTTTGGGCTGTTAGAGATGGAATAATGAAATGGGTATGTAGAGAGGTTGTAGGGTTGGGTTAGGGGTGTCAGGGTGTTGGAGGGAGAGGGGGGGTTAAGGGGTGTTGGGGAGTTTTGTTGCGATTTGAAGATTTGAGGGTGAATGAGAGACAATAGAAGATTTTCACAAAAAAAAAATTAATTGAAAAAAAAATATCTTAACTCGACTTCGCCCGGAAAACTTTAAAATACAGGACTATCTTTCCGCCAAATCGACAACAACAACAACAGCCTCAATCTCAACAACAACAACAATCTCAACAACAACAATCTCAACAACAGCAGCAACAACAACAATTCCTTTTACAACAACTCCAACAACCCCTACTACCACATTCCTGATACCTTGCACCAACAACAACGTTTCACCTCCAAGTCTCACCAGAGCGTTGGCAGTCTGTTTCCTGTTCCAGGAGGATCTGGAGTGGTGCCTGCGTGCCGTAACCCAGTCTCCACTATCGCCTACACCTCATCCAAAAGCCTCAAACGAAAGGAAAAGCTAGAAGCTAAAAATAACTTTTCCATCCACAACAACACCAATCTTTTCGGCAGCAACATCTTCAACACCAGCAACAACAACAACAACAACTTCAGCAACAATAACAACAACAGCAACAACAAGTTTAGCAACAGCAACACCTTTAACAACAACAGCAACAACTTCAGCAACAATAACAACAACTTCAGCAACAATAACAACAACTTCAGCAACAATAACAACAACTTCAGCAACAATAACAACAACTTTAGCAACAACAACAGCAACAACTTTAGCAGCAGCAACAGCAGCAAAGTTGACAACAAAGCAAGTGAGAGGACGAGGATGAGGAGGAGTGTGGGTGGTCTGGAGGACGAACTCAACTTCCATGCAATCAAGGTGATTTGCGGAAAAGTTGAAAGTTTTTAAAAAATAACAAATTAAATTTAAACTTTTAAAAAATAGGTAAAAATTTGAAAAAAAAAAGAATTAAAAATTTATATAATAAGTAAAAATGTGAAAAAAGAAATTTTAAAATTTAAAAAACAAGTGAAAATAAAAATAAAAATAAATTTAAAATTTGAAAAATAGGTGAAAATTGAAAGAAAAGTATATAAAATTTGAAAAGAATTAGTTTTCAGCCGCTTCGCAAGGTGGCCTCAATTCCCTTGGAGTCGTTGGGCCCGTCTCAACACTCATCCTGCTCGTTTACTTATCCATTTGTTCAATTTATTTATTGATTACTCAATTATTTATTTATTTATTTAATTAATTAATTAATTTTATTATTAATTTATTTATTTAATTATTAATTAATTAATTTAATTATTTTTTGAAAAAATTAATTATTAATTGATCTATTTAATTATTAATTGATTTATTTAATTATTAATTGATTTTGTATAAATAAATAAATAAATAAATAAATTTATTTATTTATTTATTTACTCATTAATTAATTAATTCATTCATTCATTTATTTATTCATTCATTCATTCATTCATTCATTTATTTATTCATTCACTCATTCATTTATTCATTCATTCATTTATTTATTAATTCACTCATTCATTCATTCATTCATTCATTCATTCATTTATTTATCTTTTTATTATCAAATTAATTTTATTCACTCTATTTCCAAATTAAATCATCTTATTGGACCATTGAATGTTATTATTATTTCTATTTTTATTATTTCCATTATTAATATTTCTATTATATTAATAATACTAACTATTATTTATATTTTTATTATTTCCATTATAAATATTTCTATTATATTAATAATAATAACTATTGTTTATATTTTTATTATTTCCATTATTAATATGTCTATTATAATAATAATAATAACAACTATTATTTATATTATTATTATTTCCATTATTAATATGTCTATTATACTAATAATAATAATAACAACTATTATTTATATTATTATAATTTTTTATTTATATCTTAATTATTATTTCAATTTTTTTTCGTTTTTCGGTTTTAAAATATTAATAATTATTTAAAAAAATTTATTATTGTTTTTTAAATATAATAAAATTATTAATAATAAAAATTAAAAAAAAATATTATTAGTGTTTTTCCAAATTTTTTTTCTCAAATATTGTTTATGTTTTTTTTTTGTTTTTTTTTGCCAAAGATTCTTTTTGTTTTTTTTTCTAAATACTATTATTGTTTTTCGTTTAAATATTATTATTTTTAAAATTTTATTATTTTTTAAAATTTTATTATTATTATTTTTTAAAATTTTATTATTATTATTTTTTAAATATTATTATTATTATTTCTAAATATTATTATTATTATTTCTGAATAATAATATTATTATTTTCAAATATTATTTTTTTTTTTTTCAGCCAAATGAGAATTCCAAAAAAGGCTCCAACGGAACAGTTGTAACTTTGGTAAACACCTTCAACAACAACAACAACAGCCAAAAAAACAACAACAACAATAATAATAATAAAAATAACAGCAGCAACAACAATAATAATAAAAACAACAGCAACAACAACAAAAGTCTTAAAAACAACAAATACACTAATAACAACAGCATAGACATAGCAAAAAACAGCAAAAACGAATCTTTAAGACCGCTATCAATCATAGAACCTTCTCTTTCAAACAACAACAACAACAACAACAACAACAACAACATCAACAACAACAACAACAACTACAACCACGCCAATAAGCAGCGACCAGTTTCTGCAGTGATTGGCACAACGGCGTTCAAAAGCGATACAAAAGTTTGCACGTACAATCCCCACCACCACCACCACCACCCCACCAAACCTGCCACAGCCACCACCGCCACAAGCAAGGCAGCCACAACTAATGACGCCATAGCCACTCGCTGCAAAACGGTGGTTCAGATGCAAGCGACATCTAGCGAGTTGTTGTCGTGTCTGGGTGAGTTCCTAGTGAGGCGGTGCAGCCGATTGAGGCATTTCCAGATGGCAGACAGTGTGTCATGGATCAGGGCCGTTGACCGCTCTCTTCTTGCCTCAGGTGCTGCTGCTGCTGTTGCTGGTGTTACGATTGGAATTGATTAGATTAGACTCAATTGCTGTTTTGCTAGTAGTTTTGTGAACGTTGCTGTTGTTATTGTTGTTGTTGTTGGTAGTGTGTTGCTGTTGTTTTGTTGTTGGTGGTGGTGCATTGCTGTTTTTGATGTTGTGTTGTTGCTGTTGTTGATGGTGTTGGTGTTGTTGTTAGTGTTGTGTTGTTATTGTTTTGCTGTTTTCGTTGGTGTTGAATTGTTGTTGCTGTTGTTGTTGGTGTTGTGTTGCTATTGTTGTGTTATTGTTGGCGTGTTGTTGTTGTCGCTGTTGTTGTTGTTTTTGTGTTGCTGTTGTTGTGTTGTTGTTATGTTGTTGTTATGTTGTTGTTGTGTTGTTGGTGTTGTTGTGTTGCTGCGTTGTTGTTATGTTTTTAGTGTCATGTTGTGTTGTTGTTTTCAGTGACGTCAACTCTGCCTTCTAGCAACGCCGATCAGAGTTGATTCAATAAAGTCTACAAAAAGCTTTGTAACACCTAGCTAATGGTGATACACACCATCCCTCCAACTCGCTTAACAAAATAATCAAAGATTGATAACATCAACGCTACAAAAATGCTTGATTAGATCAGAAGGAACTACCACAACCGTTTATTTCATCATCTTCTTCTTCTTCTTCATCTTCTTCTTCTTCTTCTTCTTCTTCTTCTTCTTCTTCTTCTTCTTCTTCTTCTTCTTCTTCTTCTTTTTCTTCTTCTTCTTCTTCTTCTTCTTCTTCTTCTTCTTCTTCTTTTTCTTCTTCTTCTTCTTCTTCTTCTTCTTCTTCTTCTTCTTCTTCTTCATCTTCTTCTTCATCCTCTTCTTCTTCTTCTTCTTCTTCTTCTTCTTCTTCTTCTTCTTCTTCTTCTTCTTCTTCTTCTTCTTCTTCTTCTTCTTCTTTTTCTTCTTCTTCTTCTTCTTCTTCTTCTTCTTCTTCTTCTTCTTCTTCTTCTTCTTCTTCTTCTTCTTCTTCTTCTTCTTCTTCTTCTTCTTCTTCTTCTTCTTCTTCTTCTTCTTCTTCTTCTTCTCCTTCTCCTTCTTCTTCTTCTTCTTCTTCTTCTTCTTCTTCTTCTTCTTCTTCTTCTTCTTCTTCTTCTTCTTCTTCTTCTTCTTCTTCTTCTTCTTCTTCTTCTTCTTCTTCTTCTTCTTCTTCTTCTTCTTCTTCATCCTCGTCCTCATCTTCTTCTTTATCTTCTTTCTCCCACTCCACTTAACTCATTTTCATTTGTTTCTTCTTTTCATTCATTCTCTTCAATTCACCTACATTCTTCTTTTTTTCCTTTTAACCCAAATCCCTCTTAACTTTTAAATTCCTCCTAACCCACTCAACCCAATTTATAACCTACTCACCAGATTCCTCATGTGAACCACCCCCACAACGCACCTTTTTTCCACCACCAACCAAACCTCTTCACAAACAAATCACCCACCAAACCCTCTTCATCAATCACCCCCATCTCCCTTTCAACCACCCCCCTTTCAATTCTACCACCACACTCTCATCTCCACCACACCTTTCTAATCCACCCCACCCTTTCAACCCACAACACCCTTCCAACCCACCACAATCTTTTAACCCACTCCACCCCCTCAACTTCACCACACCCTTCCAACCCACCACACCATTCCAACCCACCACACCCTTTCAATCCACCCCACCCCCTCAATTCCACCACCCCTGCAGGCTGGCAAGATGCCTCTTTCATCAATCCAGCCAACGTGGTGTTCTTATACATGCTGGTCAGAAGCTCGGTCGATGCGTCCTTCATCACGGTTGATGAGCTGAGGTCCACTCTACTAGCTTGCCTCTACCTCGCCTACTCCTACATGGGCAATGAGATCAGCTACCCCCTCAAACCCTTCCTCACGGTCGCCAGAGTGGAGAGCGACAAAAGAGGCCGTTTCTGGCATCGATGCGTCAGAGTGGCTGACGACTCGTCATGGAAAATGCTTCGACTCAACAGCGATCCGTCGTACTTTGCCAAGTTGGTGGCGATGTGTGGTATTTACCCGTTGGGCGTTTGGTAGTTAAGCTATTACCATGATTGGTGGGAGTGACAATTTTGTGGTAGTGGGTGGGTTTGTGGTGGTGGGTGAGTTTGTGGTGGTGGGTGGGTGGGTTTGTGGTGGTGGGTGGGTTTGTTGTGGTGGGTGGGTGGGTTTGTGGTGGGTGGGTGGGTTTGTGGTGGTGGTGAGTGGGTTTGTGGTGGTGGTGAGTGGGTTTGTGGTGGGTGGCTGGGTTTGTGGTGGTGGGTGAGTTTGCGGTGGGTGGCTGGGTTTGTGGTGGTGGGTGGGTTTGTGGGGGTGGGTGGGTTTGTGGTGGTGGGTGGATGGGTTTGTGGAGGTGGGGGTTTGTGGAGGTGGATGGGTTTGTGGTGGTAAGAATGTGGTGGTGAATAAATAGGTTTGTTGTGGTGAAGTTGGAGGAGAAGTGAGTTGGGTGTTTGTGGGTTTGTTGGTGTGTGAATGGTTATTTTTTCAGTTGTGCTTGTGCATTGCACTTTTTCCCACACAAACACACAACCAGACTTTTCCGTGAGTTGAAATCCTTTACTCCCGTCACCAGCCACCAATGTTGCGTCAGCCACACCAGCCACACCAGCCACACCAGCCACACCAGCCACACCAGCCACAACCACGTACCACACAACGACCCCCTTCATCACCCCCACCACCACCACCACCACCATCATCCCTCCAAAGCGGGCACAACAACCACCCCTCACAACTATGTTACCTATTTGTTTAACAACAACTACAATAGCCCCCCCATCATCCCACGCCTTCTCACCACTGATCTCGAAGCGCTCAACATCAATAATATGGATAATAATAATAATAATAATAATAATAATAATAATAATAATAATAATAATAATAATAATAATAATAATAATAATAATAATAATAATAATAATAATAATAATAATAACAATAATAATAATAATAATAATAATAATAATAATAATAATAATAATAATAATAATAATAATAATAATAATAATAATAATAGTAATAATAATAATAATAATAATAATAATAATAGTAATACTGTTAATAATACTACTACTAATAATAATAGTGGTGGCCTTGATAATAATACTATTAAAAATAATACTAAAAATAGTAATAATAATATTAATCTCATTAAAGGCAGTATAAGTAGTAATATGAGTAAAAGTTCAAATGTTAATATTAGTGTCCATACATGTAATGGTAATAATAATGAAAACAATAATAATAATAGTAATAATAATAATAATAATAATAACAAAAATAATAAAAATAATAATGAGCTAAACGCCATCGGCAACTTTGGATACAACACCATAAACGGAACAATGATCAACAAAAACAACAAAAACAACAAAAACAACAACAACAACATTAACGTCAACACTATCAACAGAATGAACAAAATAAGTACAACTAACAACAATAATAGTATCAACAACAACAACAATAATAATAATAATAATAATAATAACAATAATAACAATAATAATAATCTTATACATAAAAACACCAATAACAACAGCAACAACCCCAACAACAGCCCAGTTCACAAAAGCAAATACAACAACAAAAGTATTAACAACATCAACAACAACATCAACAAAAACAAAATCAACAACAACCTTAACAACAACATCAACAACAGCAACAACAACAACATCAACCTTAACAACAACATCAACAACAACAGCAACATCAACAACAACAACAACATCAACAACATCAACAACAACACCACCAACAACAGCAACACTTTCAAGATTAAAGCCGATCCTAAAGAAATCCTTAACACAATCTCTGTCAAATGATAGTTTGATTGGTTATTTGAAAAATAAGTGAATAAATGGTTTAATTAATTAAAAATGAATTAAATAATTAATTTAATTAATTAATAATTAAATAAAATAATTAATAAAAGGTTTAATTAGTCAGAAAATGAAATAATTAATGGTTTAATCAGTGGTTAATTAACCAATACAATCAAAATAAAAGACAAAAAAACAACAACAACCAATCAACCCAACTATTAAGCCCTTCAAGCTAATTAGACTTAATTAGTTTTAAATTATTAATTAAATTAATTAATTTTGAATTATTAATCAATTTTAGATTATTACTTAAATAGGAATTATTAGTAGGGTGTTTAATTTAATTTAATTTAATTTAATTTAATTTAATTTAATTTAATTTAATTTAATTTAATTTAATTTAATTTAATTTAATTTAATTTAATTTAATTTAATTTAATTTAATTTAATTTAATTTAATTTAATTTAATTTAATTTAATTTAATTTAATTTAATTTAATTTAATTTAATTTAATTTAATTTAATTTAATTTAATTTAATTATTAATGGGGTGTAGCATCGTTCAACGCAGGACGAACCAATCAATTTGAATTAAAAGGAAAACCCTTTTAGGTGGGAAACTTGTCCAAGGAGGCAAGTTGATCGAATCCACAGAGTTAACTGACAAATCGGAACCCTCGAAAATTCATTTTCAGTACTTCAATCTACTTTTGACTTGATTCCACTTTTGAATTCATTGTATATGTTTTGTTTTCATGATTTTGTATAATCATTTGTATATTTGACGTATGATTTTTGAGTGATTATACATGATTATTCTTAATCTCCAC
>OX387259.1:4725440-4730440 GCA_947562095.1 Branchellion lobata
GCCGACAAAATGAAGAAAGGTGATTCTTGTCTTTCCTGACGTCTTGTGTTTCAAAGATGAGGATTTCTATCTATCTTTCAAAGCTATCGATATCATCATCACCAAAACCATTCCCGCCACTACCACCGCCACTACCACCGCCACCACCACCACTACCACCACTGCCACTACCACCACTGCCACCACCACCGCCACCACCACCACTACCACTGCCAACGCCACCACCACCTTCAAGACCTCCGGAGCAATGGAATGGTGGAGGTAATGGTGGTGTGTATGAGTCATCGGGGGGGTGGTAATGATGATGATGTCGACAACTTGCTCAGACTAGAGGCTCTGATGACCCTCTTGATGTTGGTTTTATTATTTTATAATAAATATATTAATTATTTTTTTGTATCAAATTCAAGCTTAATTAAATTTCAGAACCCCCACTAGGAACAATCAAAAGCCAAAATCACTGTCTCACCATCACTCCTCAATCATTCATCTCTGCCAATCCAACCTCCACCCCCCCCACAGTAGCACCATCACTACTCACCCAGCCCCACCCCTCCTCCCCCACCAAGTCATTGAAGCGTGTCTCAATGTTACTTCCAGAGTCACCCACCTGTGCAACAACAAGGTGAACAGTGTTGAAAATTTGGAAACTTTTTTCGCAACATTTGGCGCGAACTGTTTAACATCGTTGCGAATGTTGTAACAACAGCAACATTGAAAACGACAAAAACACAATGTCTGCAACACTTTCAACAATTTGAAGAGAAGTAGCAACATAAAAAATGTTACTTTTAATGATGGTAACAGCATCAATAACCATAACATTGAAAATTATAACAACACCACCACTACCACACCACCAGCACCACCACTACCACACCACCACTACCACACCACCAGCACCACCACTACCACACCACCACTATCACAATACCACTACCACACCACCACTGCCACACCACCACTGCCACACCACCACTGCCACACCACCACTGCCACACCACCACTGCCACACCACCACTGCCACACCACCACTACCACACCACCAGCGCCACCACTACCACACCACCACTACCACACCACCACTATCACACCACCACTACCACACTACCAGCACCACCACTACCACACCACCACTATCACAATACCACTACCACACCACCACTGCCACACCACCACTGCCACACCACCACTACCACACCACCAGCGCCACCACTACCACACCACCACTACCACACCACCACTATCACACCACCACTACCACACCACCAGCACCACCACTACCACACCACCACTATCACACCACCACTACCACACCACCACTGCCACACCACCACTACCACACCACCACTACCACACCACCACTATCACACCACCACTACCACACCACCACTGCCACACCACCACTACCACACCACCACTACCACACCACCACTACCACACCACCAGCACCACCACTACCACACCACCAGCACCACCACTACCACACCACCACTACCACACCACCACTATCACACCACCACTACCACACCACCACTGCCACACCACCACTGCCACACCACCACTGCCACACCACCACTACCACACCACCAGCACCACCACTACCACACCACCACTACCACACCACCACTATCACACCACCACTACCACACCACCAGCACCACCACTACCACACCACCACTACCACACCACCAGCACCACCACTACCACACCACCACTACCACACCACCACTATCAATACAATACAATACAATACAAAAACGAATATTATTATAGTGGCATCAACCCCATAGAGTTTCGAGGCCACACCACCACTACCACACCACCACTACCACACCACCAGCACCACCACTACCACACCACCACTACCACACCACCACTATCACACCACCACTACCACACCACCACTGCCACACAACCACTACCACACCACCACTGCCACACCACCACTACCACACCACCACTACCACACCACCACTATCACACTACCACTACCACACCATCACTGCCACACCACCACTACCACACCACCAGCACCACCGCTACCACACCACCACTACCACAGCACCACTATCACACCACCACAGAACCATTCAAAACTTCTCCCCCTCTTCCACCGTTGCTTGCAACACATTACAACTCTTGTGTCAACTCACTGGCAACTAGCTAAGTCAGGTGGTTGTTGTTGTGGTGGTGGCTGTTGTCGTGGTGGTTGTTGTTGTTGTGGTGGTGGTTGTTTTTGTGGTGGTGGTTGTTTTTGTTGTTGTGGTGGTGGTTGTCATTGTTGTTGTAGTGGAAGTCGTCATTGTTGTAAGAGCAGTTGTTGTTGTGCAATAGTGTTATCGTACTAGTTGTTGTGATTTTTGTTGTTGGCGTTGTTGTACTTTATATAAATAAACTATAGGGAAATTTGAAAATAACATAAAACGTATAAAACAATACTTATAACAACAAGTACTCAATATTATTAATCCATTTTTTTATTTATTATATTATTTATTATTTCATTTTATTTTATTTCATTTTTTATTTCATTTGTTATTTTATTTCATTTTATATTATTATTATTATCATAATTTATATTATGTTTTCTTATTTTTGAATTTGCATTTCGACAGTGCTCGAGTCATCTTGGACATTGGAAATGTTGATGAGTGATGATGATAATGATGCTGGTGGTGGTTATGATAATGATGCTGGTGGTGGTTATGATAATGATGCTGGTGGTGGTTATGATAATGATGCTGGTGGTGGTTATGATAATGATGCTGGTGGTGGTTATGATAATGATGCTGGTGGTGGTTATGATAATGATGCTGGTGGTGGTTATGATAATGATGCTGGTGGTGGTTATGATAATGATTCTCATGGTGGTCATGACAATGATTATCATGGTGGTCATGACAATGATTATCATGGTGGTTATGATGATAGTGTTGACAACAAGGGGGGTGGGGGTGGTGTTGACAACAAGGGGGGTGGGGGTGGTGTTGACAACAAGGGGGGTGGGGGTGGTGTTGACAACAAGGGGGGTGGGGGTGGTGTTGACAACAAGGGGGGTGGGGGTGGTGTTGACAACAAGGGGGGTGGGGGTGGTGTTGACAACAAGGGGGGTGGGGGTGGAGTCGGCACCACCATCGACGTTATCGAACTTGTCCTCTCCCTCTTCAAGACGAGACCGTGAGTTTCACCCATCATTCCATCCCCTCACTCATCCCTTTTTTGGATACTTTTTTAAAGTCCCATCTGTCTATCCATTCATGTATCTATTCATCCATTAATTCATCCATCCATCTTTCTTTCCACCATCTATCCATTCTTCCATCCATCCACCCATCCACGCAGAGGCCTCATGCGTCTGTTAGACGAACCCCAGAGCGTGTCTCTCTTGGACGAGTTGGTGTACAAAGTGGTTCATTCGAAGCGCCAAAAAGTCGTCAGGTAAAAGTTCACTTTTAATGGTTCACTTCCAATGGTTCAATTCCAATGGTTCACTTCCAATGGTTCACTTTTAGTGGTTCACTTCCAATGGTTCACTTCCAATGGCTCACTTCCAATGGTTCACTTCCAATGGTTCACTTCCAATGGTTCACTTCCAATGGTTCACTTCCAATGGTTCACTTCCAATGGTTCACTTTTAATGGTTCACTTCCAATGGTTCACTTCCAATGGTTCACTTCCAATGGTTCACTTCCAATGGTTCACTTCCAATGGTTCACTTCCAATGGTTCACTTCCAATGGTTCACTTCCAATGGTTCACTTCCAATGGTTCACTTTTGATCTTTCACTTCATGGTTTTCATATTGCATTGTCGTTGATTGTGTTGTATTGCATTGTATTGTAATAGAGTTGTTTTTTATTTTTAAAATTTTATTTATCGTCTTTTCACCACATCTATTTTACTTATCTATCTCCATCATATGTTCTTTTCACTGGTTGAAAAAAAAACAACAACTACAACAACTACAACAACTACAACAACTACAACTAAATTAACAACTACGACAACATTAACAAAACAACAACAACAACAACTACGACTACGACAACAAAAACAACAATAACGTCATACAAACTACCCTCTGCAGCCTGTGTTGTCAGAGCATGGTGGAGATGTGCAGGGACAGCGCGACGGTGGTGACCTTGCTCACCTCCCGTTACAAGTAAGATGACGTAATCAAGCCCTCTCTCACTCAAATGGTCAAATTGACCACTCTCTCACTCACATTGTTTGCTCCCATGCCCAGCGTCCGTCTGTACTTGTTTCAGTGGAGACTTGATGAAAGAGTAGAAGCTATGTGACGTGATTGGAGGGTTGAATAGTTGATTGGTTGTGCTGCTAATTACAATACAATGAATTAATTAATTTTAATTAGTTTCATTTAATTCTATAATAATTTAATTAGGAATAAAAAACAATTAAGTTGGATGTATAATGAAGAGCTCGAATTAACGATGACGGCATAAATTGAATGGCATAGTAGTATGTAGGTATATTCAATAATAAATTGATATAAGGTAATATAAAGTAATTGGTTAATTAAATAAATAAAATATGAAATATAATTTAATTGTTTATTTTAAAAATAAAATTTGCTGCTTTATTGATTCTTTCAGAGGCCTGCAGTTCTATCTGAGAAGGTGGCGCAAGGAGCCATTTGTGAGCCACCTCTTGCGTCTCTTTGAGGCTGGAGCCACTGTGGCTGCTGGTGGCGGTGGTGGCCTTGATGAGGTTGGCGTTGTGGTGGGGAAGAATTGAAATTAAAAAAATAAAATAGGAGGTGTGAAAGATAAGTGACCTAAAGAATAAAAGAAATGATAATGATGAGAAAAATTTTTTAATGATTGTGCCACCCCCCCACTTAAATCACCACCCAACAACTCCCCAACCACCCAACAACTCCCCAACCACCCAACAACCTTGCAACCCTTCAACCACCCAACAACTCCCCAACCACCCAACAACCCCCCAACCACTCAACAACTCCTCAACCACCCA
>OX387259.1:4737940-4748982 GCA_947562095.1 Branchellion lobata
TTCATTCAATCAATCAGCCACCTTCATTCATTCATTCAATCAATCAGCCACCTTCATTCATTCATTCAATCAATCAGCCACCTTCCTTCATTCATTCAATCAATTAAACATTCACCTTCTTTCTCTCACTCAGCCATTGTAGGACGAAGCTTGAAATTGGGTCAAATTTCACGCATCAAGGATCACAAACAAAGGCCACCACGCCACCTCGCCGCCACCATGACATCACCACGCTACCGCTACCACAATGACGCCGCTATGCCACCACCAACACGACAACTACTACCACACCACGACCGCTACTGCCGTCGCCACTGCTGCCTCTTGTCACAACCACCATAATCCCTATGGCACAATTCAAAAACAGCTTACCATCGCCACCACCTCAGCCTACCGATTAAAACTACTATCAGCACCATCACCACAAACGCCACCACCACCACCAACGATGTCTCCACATCATAGCCACCATTATCACAACCTTTCTACATTGTAATCGCCACTAAAACGTTACCGTCACTACCATTACAGCCAACACTACCAACGCTGAGCCAATACCTTTATCTTCACCACCTCCACACCAACATTACACCATAAGAACTATTAACACCAAAAAAACCACTAAAATTCTATCTATACTTATCACTTTTCAACCAAATGTTAATCAAAGTAGTGATAAGAAGGCGGGGTTAGTGGTGAGAAAGGGAGAGTGGTGGATTTTTGTATGGAAGTGGAAGTAAAAAAGATGCAAATGAAAAGAAATAATACGAATTAAATTGAAAAAAAAAGGTTAAAGAAGAAAGAAGGGTTAGAAATGGGGTGGTGAAAGATAGGAAGTGAGTGAAAGAGTATGAGGGGTGATGGAGGAGAGAAACATTGAGAGGTGAGACAAAGGAGTGAAGTGGAGATTTGGTGGTGTGAAGAAGATGGTGGAGTGAACACAAAATGGGCCGAATAAACGTAGGAAGGGTGGCGCAAAAGAAGTAAAGAAGGAAGGGGGAGGGGCAATTGATGTTGATTGGTCAGCCCCAAGGAAAGCTAGATAGTTGCGTGGTCTCTCGCATATGATTGGTGGAACTCTGACCAAACAACTTTCTACCTCAACCAGAGATCTGACATTCTAACCCCTCCCCCACGACTCCTCTTCCTCCTCCGTCACGTGGTGACGCTTTCATGTGCCCACACACACCTGTGTGAGTTTATATATATATATATATATATATATATATATATATATATATATATATATATATATATATATATATATATATATATATATATATATATATATATATATATATATATATATATATATATATATATATAAGTTTGAGTGCGTGTGTGTGTGCGTTCACGCGTTTGTGTAATTGAGAGCATGAAACAAACAGATTTAATAATATCCTGTTTCATACAAAAAACATCAGCACCACTCCTAGCACAATATCTTCTCCACTTGCTTCTGATGTCAAGGACACTCAATATGATCTACTCATTTATACAACTCAAAAGTATATATATATATATATATATACATATAATTAATTTTAAATATATTGAATCGTATATTATTATATTTTATACGAAAAATAATACAAAAATAAATAATAAAAATGCAAAAAGGTAATACAAGAAGAGTGCATTGGAAGGTAACAATAAAAGTGGCCATAGTAAACCATAATTAATTTCAGAAGAATCAATTAAAGAAGTCAGAACATGCGAGTCTATTATTCACATTAGCATACCTCGCTGCGACCGTGTGCAGGTCGTAGGAATTGACGATATATGTGCCCGGCCTTTTCAACGAGTAGTCATGTAGTCACGACTTTCTCTCTCTCTTTCTCTCTCTCTCTCTCTCTCTCTCTCTCTCTCTCTCTCTCTCTCTCTCTCTCTCTCTCTCTCTCTCTCTCTCTCTCTCTCTCTCTCTCTCTCTCTCTCTCTCTCTCTCTCTCTCTCTCTCTCTCTCTCTCTCTCTCTCTCTCTCTCTCTCTCTCTCTCTCTCTCTCTCTCTCTCTCTCTCTCTCTCTCTCTCTCTCTCTCTCTCTCTCTCTCTCTCTCTCTCTCTCTCTCTCTCTCTCTCTCTCTCTCTCTCTCTCTCTCTCTCTCTCTCTCTCTCTCTCTCTAGCTCTCTCACTCTATTTCTTTTTTTTCTCTCTCTGTGACTAGATAAAGAACTATCTATAGAGGTGAAAGTGGTTTATGATTGGCCAAAAGACTGAAGAAGAGGAAAAAAGAAAGGAAGAGGAAAAAGAAAGAGAGATTAAAGAAATTAAGATGAAAACATAATAGAAAATAGGCGTAGAAAATTAAATGAAGAAAAAAAATAAGAAGAGAAAGAGGAGAAAAGAAGAAGACGAAGAGGACGATAAAGTGATATATCATATCTAATTTTGAATAGAAGAATGAAGAGAAGGAGAAGGGGGGAGGAGGAGGACAAAGAGACAAGGTATGAACGATATGCAAGACTGAGTGTTTAGTATCATATCTTATTACAATGCCGACATGCTGGCTTGACACCGTGTCCTCATGCTTTATGTGTCTGTCTGTGTGTGTGTGTGTGTGTGTGTGTGTGTGTGTGTGTGTGTGTGTGTGTGTGTGTGTGTGTGTGTGTGTGTGTGAGAGTCATGTTGGATCATGCTGGTGCTGCATCAGTTTGACGTACTTGTAATGTTGAAGAAATATTTTGTTTCGTTAATTATTTTGTATTTAAAACCTTGTATCGCACGTGTTATGTTGCATCTTGAAGTGTGTGTGAAATTGCTGATGCTAAATTCAACATCACATGCCATAATGCCTTGAACATCTTTTAAAAAGGTCAGATCAAACACAAGGGTTTAAAGGTAGATGTTGTAGATTAGGCGGTACGTGATTATATGAAATGACAAGAAAATGATGAATGGATGGAAGGATGGCGAGGTTGAAGTGAAAGAAAGCAGTGAATGACAGAAGTCATTCTGTCCCCACAGCCCCACAATGGACTCAAAAGCTCACAATAACTGCTTCAAAATGAAATTATCATTACTATTTTTATGGTTCTTCTTTTTTTTATTTAAAATTTTATTATTATAACCATTATTATTATTATTATTGATTTTATTTATATTACTGTTTTATTACTATAATTTTTGATCACTTCATGAATCTCATTATTGATAGACTTAGGAGTATTTTCATCGAATTTAAAATTTTGATAATAAATTTAATTTCCATCAGAATTAATCTTGTCCACAATTATTTGTACAACTATCATAAAAACCATAATTATTATGAAAATAATAATCGGTAGATTATAATTATTATAGAAATTATTTTTGAGTCGATTGATCTAAACAACTGCAATGTAGAGGTGAAAATGTGCCTCAGAAATGGGAAAATAAAGACATTCTGAGACTCAGTGTGAAAGATTGGGAGATGGCTGGAATTTGAAAAATGCCGAAAAGTGTTGGAAGATATTCGGAATGGTGTTGTGGCAGATGGTGGATGAATCAAAGGTTGGAGTTGTGAAAAATAATGGTTGAGGTGTAGTCGGAGGAGAGTTGAGTGGTGGGAGTGAGCAAAAGGTGTTTCGATGTGTCAGAGAAGGCAGCAAAAATGTAGCGAAGAGGTGCAAAATGAAAAAGATGATTTTTGCCAAGCAAAAAAATGTTGTGAATACCTCCAAAAAGGTGCCAGAAAGCTCTCGAAAACACAAATGACTTCTCGAAAAGTCAAAAAACATGGCGAGATGCACACAGCACCTCATAACTTATCATCTCATCAAGCAAGCCACCACTGCAACAAGCTGTGAAGCTGTTTATGTTAAGAAGATGGTGCGAGGGGGAGATTGGGTGGTTCGGGTGAGTGCGGTGTGCAAGCGGGAGGTGGGGAGGATGGAAATTTCACATCCCGATGGTGAACAGATGCATTTGAGAATTTCAAAGAAGAGTTTCGATGCTTCGGAATGTGTGCCGAGCCTCAAACTCAATGTCCGGATGAAGAAAAAAACTCTCGAAAGAAAAAAAGATAACTAGAAAAGATTTTTTTTGAAGAAAAAAGATGCCGCATGTTTGAGATAAAGTGTTTGATTGGGAGAATAAGAGTGGCAAAGCTCGGAAAAGCTGTTCGGAAAAGCAATTATACGAACTGCCGAATTGCAAAATATTTTTTTGATTACGAGAAACAATCCTGACCTTGAAATTACAAAAAAATCAATTTAACTCACCCTTCGATGTGGTCACAATGAGCTCAAAATGGCCAAACTTTGGTTAGCTTTAGAAAAATTAAAAATTTTTATAACTACTTTAATTTGTATAGCTAAGCCCATGAGCCAAGTGCTTTGATAAGATTTGCACATGGCAATGCTATTATACAATGCTCTTGCTTGGCTGTATTGCTTTCGACTATAAGAACCAGTGCAATAGAGAATCAAAAAATTTTTTTAATGCTTTCACAATATAAAGTATTTTTCACTATTGTTAAATTTTTTCACCACTATAGCACTCAATGGATGATGTTGTGCACTATTATATCATTTCATGCTGCTGTATTCTCAATGCTTGTTCAAGTCTACAGTCTGACTCACCTCAGCACAGCTGTCTATAGAACCCTATTTAAGGACTCCTTACCATGTTTGTGTGTATGTGTGTGTGTAAGTTTGTTTGAATGTATGCATGGTTATTCTTTTATTAGACAATCATAGTTGTGAGCTTCATATGAACATGTTTATGTTATAGGTTACATACTTTACTTCATCTATTTGCTATAATGTCGAAAATATGCATTCTAATTTTAACTTGAGTCATGATTTTTTAGTTTTTACACCATCAGTATAAAATTATTTAAATTTGAAATTTATTTCAATTTGATTCTAATTTATTTTTATATTTTAAATAAAAAATATAATGCAGTGCATTTCCAGTTTTCATTTTAGTTAATTTTTATATACTTTTTTGCATGAGTTTTGGAACAATTATAAAATTTATTAAAAACCATAAATTTCATATCAATAAACACATTAAAAATAATGAAAAGACCTACAGGTCTTTAGGTAAATTGATTTTTTTAAATTAGCCGTCTATTTTATCTAAAAGTCAATTTGATTTTCAGTGTAAAAACAGAAGGCTAAAAAGTAAAATTCAAATCACTTAACTTGGTCGAAAAGTCAAGTAGAGAAGAACCAAAATTTTGTAAAAAAAGTTTTAAAAAGCCAAGCCACTCGTCAGAAAGTTTAAGTGGAGAGATTTGATTGGTGCCTATAAATCCACTTTTTAAAACTGACAAAATTGATTGGTCAAAAACTGTCACATGCCACTACTGTGATGGTTAAAATCTAGGCACTATTTATAAAAGTTGCACCTAAGTATTTGTCATATTTTTGGTCAAACACAAGGCACAAATTCATAATTTATTACATTGAAAATGTTAAACATGATATTTTCAAAAATAACTTGGTAAAAAAAAATGGTGAACAGCTCCATTAAACATCGATAAAATGAGCTTTGAGCCTCCACTAAAAATATATAAATGATAGTTGAAAGAAAGTGTTCATCATTAGTTATCATGTCATGAAACTCAAAAATTCAACAAAGTAACAATCATAAGTTTTTCCTGAATCTCAAACAAGCATTTGAAGAAAATAAAAATATTTAAACAGAATTTCATTTGAAATCACGAAACTAAAAAAAAATATGAACATTCCATTAGCTATAAACTAAATTCCGAAACATTTTCATGTACGTTTTACTGTTCTCAAACAGTTTAAAAAACAAAATAAAAAAATAGTAAAAAAAATACAAAAAGAATTTTCAAGATCGGTCTCCTTGTTGGCGATAATTAAAATGAGGTTCTTTTAAAGCTACTTTACTGAGGAGTGTTTTAAGATGATACAGAAGTAAATGCGTAAAATCTTGATTCTTTGTAAACGCTATGAAGATCTTAACAATGGCAATAAAACGTCTGCATACTCGCTAGAGGCTTTCAACCGTTCAGTAAAAATCAGTAGAATAAACACGAATTATATAATGACACTCAACAACTAGAAGTAACTTTACAAATATGCCTTTTCAAAAAAATGCAAACTTGATTAGTAAAAATTCATGATTCTGACCTATCTCTCTTTTCAAACATCAACAATCTTTTGACGTATGGTCTTTAAACACGAATAAGTTTTGAGAAAAAAAAGCATGAACACCTCTATATAAATATTATGTTATAATATATTGTAAAATATTCAACGAAAAAAATATTTCAAAAGCTGAGTGTTGATGCTAGCGAGAGAATGGAAAAATATCATAAATATCACTTCAAAAAGGCAGCTTTTATTGAGAGGAGTCTACATAGAGCTTATTCAGAAGTTTTTAGCGCAAAATGTCAATAAAATAGATGCAAAGGTAGTGAGTGGTTTAGTTTATGAGTAGGAAAATGTGATAAAGCAGTGATAACAGCAAGGAGGGGAAATCGCTTCTCAAGACGTTCTCGGTCTAATGCGTACAATTCCAGTTCATTTTAATGGAATGATTGTAAACGATGTATAAAAGCAATAATTAGGCCTGAAGCAATCAAGAATATTCAATTTTACAAGATACTTTAATTAAGAGCCGACTTGTCGTTAACCAATTTGTTCATCACCAAATAATAATTTAAAAAAACATTCTGATTATCCACCGTTCAGCCGAAGAGAATTACGAACCACGGAATTTTTCTTCTTCCTTCAACAGAAGCGAACTCAGCCCAATCAGTCTCCACTTTCTCCTCTGCCACTCTTCGAACTTAATTAATTTTTTTTAAACCACCCATTTAAAAAAATCAATATTTTTCCAAAGCTTCCTCTTTTCATCATTATATTCCTTCAAAACCACCATTTCTTCAAAACCACCATTTCTCCAAAACCACCATTTCTCCAAAACCACCATTTCTTCAAAACCACCATTGCTCCAAAACCACCATTTCTCCAAAACCACCATTTCTCCAAAACCACCATTTCTTCAAAACCACCATTTCTCCAAAACCACCATTTCTCCAAAACCACCATTTCTCCAAAACCACCATTTCTCCAAAACCACCATTTCTCCAAAACCACCATTTCTTCAAAACCACCATTTCTCCAAAACCACCATTTCTCCAAAACCACCATGAACAAAAAACAACAACACCCACACACAAAGCCTCAACCTCTTCAAATATCAGTAAAAGCCTTGTTCACACCCAGGTCAGCTCTGCCGAAGTTAACCATGGGCTGTTGCTGTTTTGGCTGTTGTGACATTTCCGAGTAGTTGTTGTATTGTTGCTTGTTGTTGTTGGTGTTGTTGTTGTTGGTAGCGGCGTCCATTGAGTCGTTCAGCTGAGGAATGCTGCCACTACCACCTGTTAATGTGTCATTGTTGTTGTCGTGATTGTTGTGTTGTTGTTGTCGTGGTTGTTGTGTTGTTGTTATCGTGGTTGTGTCGTTGTTGTTGTGATTGTGTCGTTGTTGTGGTTGTGTTTTTGTTGTTGTGATTGTGTCGTTGTTGTTGTGGTTGTGTAGTTGTCGTGCTTGTTCTTGTGTTGGTTTTGTGTTGTTGTTGTTGGGTTATTTCGTTGCTGTGTTGTAATTGTTTTTGGTTTTTGTTGTTGTGTTGTTGCTGTGTTGACGTTGTTGTTGTGGTTTCAACGACACTTTGACCGCATACCAAACCCTATAACAATTAACCACAGCCTCCACTCTTATCACCACCATTATCAATCCTTCCATCATTATCACTTTTTTCATTCTATCCTCGCCACCATCCCACCACTCAACCACAACCCTAACCACCACCATCACCCACCAAGATGCCTGGCTCCTATGTCAGGGATCCCTGGGCTTCCCCTGACAACAGAAGGGGGGTTTTGGTGGGAAGGCTGATAAGAGGATGGGTAGTGAGGAGCAGCTGGGTTTGGTTTGGTGGAGACGGTGGGAGCAGCCGAAGTATTCTTGGTGCCGCTGACAGTCTTGACACCTCCTTGACTCTTTTTAGGGTCAATTACCTTCGCCAGCGTTGTCTTCTTGCCTTTCCTGCTTTTGCCTTTGGTGTGGTGATGAGGTTGGAGTGAGGTGGGGGTTGTTGTGGTGATGGAGTTGGCGTGGGGTGGGGGCTGTGGGGTGGGGGCTGTGGGGTGTGAAAATCGTGGCTTGGGGGTTGTGGGGTGTGAAAATCGTGGAGTGGTAGTTTTGGGGTGGGGTTAATGTGATGATAAGTTTTTTGTGGTGGGGGTGTGGTGGTTTTATGGTGGTGTGGTGGTATTGTGGTGGGGGTGTGGTGGTTTTATGGTGGTGTGGTGGTATTGTGGTGGGGGTGTGGTGGTTTTATGGTGGTGTGGTGGTATTGTGGTGGTTTTATGGTGGTGTGGTGGTATTGTGGTGGGGGTGTGATGATATTGTGGTGGAGGTGTGGTTGTATTGTGGTGGTGGTATGGTGGTATTGAGATGGCGGTGTGGTAGTATTTTGGTGGTATTTTGGTAGTGGTGTGGTGGTATTGAGATGGTATTGTAGTGGTGTTGTGGTAATGCGGTGATGGTGTGGTGGTATTGAGATGGTGGTGTGGTGGTGGTGTGGTGGTGGTGTGGTTGTGAAGTTGAAATGCACTTTTGTAATGGTGGCGGTGGTACTGGCTTCAGCAGCTGCATTAGTGATCGCAAACTTTTTCTATTCTTATTTTTATTCATTACTGTTTACTCTTATGAATAATAATATCATAAATATTATTAATTTTTGTTCATAATTTTATTACTCATATAATATTTCCACCACTTATCCCTTCCACCTCTGCACAGGCAGCACGTGATGAGAAGGACAGTGATGAGGACGAGAGGAATACCAAGTCCTAGAACCACACCCAGAATGGTCCTGTCGGCTGGTTGGATGATGAGGGTGTTACTAAAATTGCAAGTATCTGTCAGAATTACGAAACTTTTGGATTATGCACTCAATTTTAATTGGAAAATCATAACATTACGCTTAATTAAATCAGCTAAATAAATGATAATTCGAGTTTATCACTGTTAATTCTCGACTTTGTTTTTTTCTATCTTTTTCTCTTTTCCTTTTTTTCTCTTTTTCCTTCTTTTTTCTTATTTTCCATCCGTTTTTCTTTTTCTTTATCTTTTTCTTCTTCCTTATCACCCTCATCTTCATCATCTTCATCATTCTTATCTTCATCCTTCTCACCATCATCATTTTCATCGACATAATAATATTAATAATTAAAAAAAAAAAAAGATAAATAATAATAATAAATAAATAATAATAAATAATAATAATAATAATAATAATAATAATAATAATAATAATAATAAAAAAATAAGAATAAAAATCATCATCATCATCATCATCATCATAATCATCATCATCATCATCATCATCATCATCATCATCATCATCATCATCATCATCATCATCATCATCATCATCATCATCATCATCATCATCATCATCATCATCATCATCATCATCATCATCATCATCATCATCATCATCATCATCATCATCATCATCATCATCATCATCATCATCATCATCATCTTTCTCACTAACTAGCACTCAAGCCCGTGAATTCTTCCTTTTCCGGTTCGTCGTATGATGTCACTGAGGTGGATAACAATAATTCTAATAATAATAATAATAATAATAATAATAATAATAATAATAATAATAATAATAATAATAATAATAATAATAATAATAATAATAATAATAACAATAATAATAATAAAAACAATAATAATAATAATAATAAAAAAAAAAAAAATAATATTAAAAATTAAAATAATAATAAAAATAAACGATAGTAATAATAATAATAATAATAGAAAGAATAGGAAAAAGAAGAAGATGAAAAAGAATAATAATAATAATAATAAAAATGATAATAATAATAATAATAATAATAATAATAATAATAATAATAATAATAATAATAATAATAATAATAATAATAATAATAATAATAATAATAATAATAATAATAATAATAATAATAATAATAATAATAATAATAATAATAATAATAATAATAATAATAATAAAAATAATAATAATAATAATAATAATAATAATAATAACAATAATAATAATAATAATAATAAAAATAATAATTAAAAAAAAAAAAATAATAATTAAAAAAAATAATAATAAAAATTATTATAAAAAAAAATTAGTAAAAGTGTTATTATCTTTATTTTTAATTTTATTATTGTTTTTATTATTATTTATAATAATATTTCGCAATGCTTTCATGGTTTAATTGACTAACCCGAAAAATTTAATTCTTTACTCATTTCGGTCACCTCGTTTGACACTCCAGGGCTGTGATGGTTTCAAATAAAAAATGAAGTTATTTCATTATATCAGTACAAATTAGTATAATTAGGTATTAATATCATCACCACGCCAACATCATCATCGTTTTCGTCGCCATCATCATCACCATCGTCATCATCATCGTCACCATCGTCATCATCATCATCATCATCATCATCATCACCATCATCATCATCATCATCATCATCATCATCATCATCACCATCATCATCATCACCATCGTCATCATCATCATCATCATCATCATCATCATCATCACCATCATCATCATCATCATCATCATCATCACCATCATCCTCATCATCATCATCATCATCATCATCATCACCATCACCATCATCATCATCATCATCATCATCATCATCATCACCATCATCTTCATCATCATCATCATCATCATCATCATCACCATCATCATCATCATCATCATCATCATCATCACCATCATCATCATCATCACCATCGTCATCATCATCATCATCATCATCATCATCATCATCATCACCATCATCATCATCATCATCATCATCATCACCATCATCCTCATCATCATCATCATCATCATCATCATCATCATCATCATCATCACCATCACCATCATCATCATCATCATCATCATCATCACCATCATCTTCATCATCATCATCATCACCATCATCATCATCATCATCATCATCATCATCATCATCATCATCATCATCATCCTCATCATCATCATCATCATCATCA
>OX387259.1:4754182-4761682 GCA_947562095.1 Branchellion lobata
GAAAGAGAGCCCCATTTAGACTTGGAGAATGAGGCAGATTTTATGGAATCAATGAGAAAAAAAATGCTTGAAGTAGAAAAGACTTGTATAGGATGATAACTCCTTCTGCCACTTGTTCCATGAGGCTGTAGAACGATCTGCCCGGTGGAGTCATTCAAGCTTCCAAACAGCCCTTGTGGCAGAAGAGCATTGGCTATCAAACCAAGGAGCCTTGGAAGAAGAAAGGCGAAAAGAGGAAGTCTTTGTAGGGAGAACAGCATCAAGAATTTCAAGAAGAGAGTTATTGAAGACTGTTAGAAGAAAGATTGGGGTCAGAGATAGATAATAATAATAAATAATAAAAATAATAGTAATAACAATAATAATAATAATAGTAATAATAATAATAATAATAATAATAATAATAATAATAATATAAATAATAATAATAATAATATAAATAATAATAATAATAATAATAATAATAATAATAATAATAATAATAATAATAATAATAATAATAATAATAATAATAATAATAATAATAATATTAATAATAAATAATAAAAAAATATAATAATAATAATAGTAATAATAATAACAATAGTAACGATAATAATAATTATAATGAATAAAAGATATATAATAATGAAAAGAATAATGATAAATTTTATTTGTAAAGCGCCAAAAAAATTACCTGAGGCGCGTAGGGCGCTGGAATTCACCTTTTAGCGCCTTCCAAAGCTTTGAAGGTTTGCAGAGGGTGAACAAAAAATTAACGAAAAAGTAACGAAAACTTAACCAGAAAGTAATGAAAAAAAATAAAAAACTAACGAAAAAGTAACGAAAACTTAACCAGAAAGTAACGAAAAAAAAAAAAAACTAACGAAAAAGTAACGAAAAAACAGAAAATGATACAAAAAATTTTTTTGTTGTTGTAGTGGCGTTAGAGACCAAAGAGTTGGAGGCAAGAAGCTTTTATTTGAAGTTCAAAAAATTTTGTAGCGTTCAATTTGATAGAATTAAAAACCAGGGGAGGCAAGTGGGCCGTTAATATGGGTTGGGATGGTTAATAGGAGATTGGATACAAGTGGGATGGTTGAAAGAGGATTGGATACAAGTGGAATGGTTGAAAGAGGATTGGATAAAAGTGGAATGGTTGAAAGAAGATTGAGATACAAGTGGAAGAGTTAATATGAGTTGGAGTGGTTATATTGAATGAGTAACTAGTGGGATGGGTGGAGGGGTGGGTGAGAAGGGTGGGTGAGTGAGAGGGGTGGGTGAGAAGGGTGGGTGAGTGAGAGGGGTGGGTGAGAAGGGTGGGTGAGTGAGAGGGGTGGGTGAGGTGGAGTGGGTGAAGGGGCGTGGGTGAAGGGAGTGGGTGAGAGGAAGTAGGTGAAGGGAGTGGGTGAGGGGGGAGTGGGTGAGGGGGGAGTGGGTGAGAGGGAGGGGGGATGAGAAGGGGGGGTGAGATGAGTGGGTGAAGGGGGGAGGGTAAAGTGAAAGGGTCTGAAGCGTAAGCTGGAAGTTTTTTGAAGATTTCACATCGTTGCAAAGTCAAAGCCAATGAGCACTCGATCACCAAAGTAGTGACATAAGGGCGTCCTAGTTGAAGTTTTAAACAAAATTAACTTTCAAAATGGCTCATTTTCAAGCTTTATCAATAAAATAGGCAAAAAGACCAATTATCAGAAAGCTTGAAAAATGATAGCATTTATCGCTCAGAATTTTTACCGAGGATTTTATCTATAATTTTGATAACATTGAATTGATTAGGCATTTTCTGTTATGTCACCCTTCAGGCGAGAAGGAAGGCGAGGAAAGAAAAAAACAAAGAAAAAAAATAAAAATATGAATAATAAGAACTCCCAGGAGCCCCGTTAGGAGTTGTAACCTTATTCATAAGGTTTTCTCTGTTGTTGTTATTGCCATTGTTGTTGTTGTCGTTGTTGTTACCATTGGTGTTGCTATTGTTGTTGTTGTTGTTGTTGTTGTTATCATTGGTGTTGCTATTGTTGTTGTTGTTGTTGTTGTTATCATTGGTGTTGCTATTGTTGTTGTTATTGTTATCATTGGTGTTGCCATTGTTGTTGTTGCCATTGTTGTTGTTGCCATTGTTGTTGTTGCCATTGTTGTTGTTACCATTGTTGTTGTTGTTGTTGTTGCCATTGTTGTTGTTGTTGTTTCCATTGTTGTTGTTGTTTGTGTTGTTGCGAGTCGGAGGAACAACAGGGCCTGATGGAGGAGGTGTTGAAGATGGAAGTGATGGTGATGATGATGATGATGATGATGATGATGATGATGATGATGATGATGATGATGATGATGATGATGATGATGATGATGATGATGATGATGATGATGATGATGATGATGATGATGATGATGATGATGATGATGATGATGATGATGATGATGATGATGATGATGATGATGATGATGATGATGATGATGATGATGATGATGATGATGATGATGATGATGATGATGATGATGATGATGATGATGATGATGATGATGATGATGATGATGATGATGATGATGATGATGATGATGATGATGATGATGATGATGATGATGATGATGATGATGATGATGATGATGATGATGATGATGATGATGATGATGATGATGATGATGATGATGATGATGATGATGATGATGATGATGATGATGATGATGATGATGATGATGATGATGATGATGATGATGATGATGATGATGATGATGATGATGATGATGATGATGATGATGATGATGATGATGATGATGATGATGATGATGATGATGATGATGATGATGATGATGATGATGATGATGATGATGATGATGATGATGATGATGATGATGATGATGATGATGATGATGATGATGATGATGATGATGATGATGATGATGATGATGATGATGATGATGATGATGATGATGATGATGATGATGATGATGATGATGATGATGATGATGATGATGATGATGATGATGATGATGATGATGATGATGATGATGATGATGATGATGATGATGATGATGATGATGATGATGATGATGATGATGATGATGATGATGATGATGATGATGATGATGATGATGATGATGATGATGATGATGATGATGATGATGATGATGATGATGATGATGATGATGATGATGATGATGATGATGATGATGATGATGATGATGATGATGATGATGATGATGATGATGATGATGATGATGATGATGATGATGATGATGATGATGATGATGATGATGATGATGATGATGATGATGATGATGATGATGATGATGATGATGATGATGATGATGATGATGATGATGATGATGATGATGATGATGATGATGATGATGATGATGATGATGATGATGATGATGATGATGATGATGATGATGATGATGATGATGATGATGATGATGATGATGATGATGATGATGATGATGATGATGATGATGATGATGATGATGATGATGATGATGATGATGATGATGATGATGATGATGATGATGATGATGATGATGATGATGATGATGATGATGATGATGATGATGATGATGATGATGATGATGATGATGATGATGATGATGATGATGATGATGATGATGATGATGATGATGATGATGATGATGATGATGATGATGATGATGATGATGATGATGATGATGATGATGATGATGATGATGATGATGATGATGATGATGATGATGATGATGATGATGATGATGATGATGATGATGATGATGATGATGATGATGATGATGATGATGATGATGATGATGATGATGATGATGATGATGATGATGATGATGATGATGATGATGATGATGATGATGATGATGATGATGATGATGATGATGATGATGATGATGATGATGATGATGATGATGATGATGATGATGATGATGATGATGATGATGATGATGATGATAAAGGCTTGTTGAAGAACCTCCAAGAAGGGACTCGCCTATCATCAACCCCTTTTTTCTGTTTCTCAACCGGTTTTACAAACTAACAACCAAAACACCCACTAACAAACCCTCATACAAACCACCATACAAACCACCATACACCTTCTAACTACTTGAATTTCAAAATTTAAATAATGCTCACTAAACTTTCACAATTTAATTGACCCCTCAAAACACTCAAACCACCCAAACCACCCAAACCACCCAAACCACCCAAACCACTCAAACCACCCAAACCACTCCTCACAGTATCTCTCATCAGAGTTGTCCCCACAGTGGTTGACACCATCACACTCGAGAGAGGCAGAAATGCAAGATCTGTCGAAGCACTGGAACCTTCCAGGACCACACTTGACTGTGTGTTGTTGTGTACGGGATGGTGGTGTTTTATATGCGACGGTGGTGTTGTTGTGGATGTGGTGATGGTGTTGTTGTGGAGGTGGTGATGGTGTTGTTGTTGTGGATGTGATAGTGGTGTTGTTGTGGATGTGTAGGTGGTGTTGTTGTGGATGTGATAGTGGTGTTGTTTTGAATGTGATGGTGGTGGTGTTGTGGATGTGATAATGGTGGTGTTGTGGTTGTGATGGTGGTGTTTTTGTGGATGTGAGGGTGTTGTTTTGGATGTGATGGAGGTGTTTTTGTGGATGTGAGGGTGTTGTTTTGGATGTGATGGTGGTGTTGTTGTGGATGTGATGGTGGTGTTGTTGTGGATGTGATGGTGGTGTTTTTGTGGATGTGAGGGTGTTGTTTTGGATGTGATGGTGGTGTTTTTGTGGATGTGAGGGTGTTGTTTTGGATGTGATGGTGGTGGTGGTGTGGATGTGATAGTGGTGGTGTTTTGGATGTGATGGTGGTGGTGTTGTGGATGTGATGGTGGTGGTGTTTAATAATAATGTATTTCTTTCTCACCACACATGCAGCTCACAACTCCTCTTCACCACGATTCACCCTTTTCAACAGACACTTTTCTCCACTTCTTATTCACCTCTCCCTCCCTCTTCATAACAGGCATTCTTTTCACAACCCTCCCTCACCACAACACCCTCCCATTACAACCATCCCTCACCACAACACCCTCCCATTACAACCCTCCCTCACCACAACCCCTTCCACCACAACCATTCCGCCCCCTCTTCATCACCACACCTCTTCTCATTACATCCCTCTTTCACCACAACGCCCCCCTCTCCACAACACCCCCCTCTCCACAACACCCCCCTCTCCACAACACCCCCCTCTCCACAACACCCCCCTCTCCACAACACCCCCCTCTCCACAACACCCCCCTCTCCACAACACCCCCTCTCCACAACACCCCCCTTTCCACAACACCCCTCTCTCCACAACACCCCCCTCTCCACAACACCCCCCTCTCCACAACACCCCCCTCTCCACAACACCCCCCTTTCCACAACACCCCTCTCTCCACAACACCCCTCTCTCCACAACACCCCCCTTTCCACAACACCCCCCTCTCTACAACACCCCCTCTCTACAACACCCCCTCTCTACAACACCCCCTCTCTACAACACCCCTCTCTCCACAACACCCCCCTCTCCACAACACCCCCCTCTCCACAACACCCCCCTCTCCACAACACCCCCCTCTCCACAACACCCCCTCTCCACAACACCCCCCTCTCCACAACACCCCCCTCTCCACAACACCCCCCTCTCCACAACACCCCCCTCTCCACAACACCCCTCTCTCCACAACACCCCCTCTCCACAACACCCCCCTCTCCACAACACCCCCCTCTCCACAACACCCTCTCCACAACACCCCTCTCTCCACAACACCCCCTCTCCACAACACCCCTCTTTCCACAACACCCTCTCTCTACAACACCCCTCTTTCCACAACACCCCCCTCTCCACAACACCCCCCTTTCCACAACACCCCCCTCTCCACAACACCCCCCTCTCCACAACACCCCCCTCTCTACAACACCCCCCTCTCCACAACACCCCCCTCTCCACAACACCCCCCTCTCCACAACACCCCCCTCTCCACAACACCCCCCTTTCCCACAAAACCCTCTCCCCACTCACCACAATCATCCTCATCTTCACCATCGGCACAGTGTCTCACTCCGTCGCACAAGTTGCGATTGTAAATGCACCCGTTAGACCTTGAACACTTCATCTGGTCTGTTGGACACTTCACCTCTTTGGGGAGGGGAAGGGAGAGAGGTGAATGAGAGGAACTTGGTTGAAAGGGGGTGATTAAGACTAAGGAAGGTCCAGGTGAAGGGGAGATTAATGATTAGAGTGATTAAAGGTGAGTTAGCTTTTGTGGATGAGATGATTAACAAGTGAAGAAGATTGTGTGGATGAGGTGATTAAGGATTGAAAAGGATTGATGAAAGGAATGAAAAGTGAGAAGATTATATAAATGAAGGGATTGAAGATTAAGAAAACTGTGTGGAAGAGAGGATGAAGATTAAGAAGATTGTGTGGATGAGAGGATGAAGATTAAGAAGATTGTGTGGATGAAGGGATGAAGATTAAGAAGATTGTGTGGATGAAAAAATGAAGAGTAAGAAGATTGTGTGGATGAAGGGATGAAGATTAAGAAGATTGTGTGGATGAAAGGATGAAGATTAGATAAAATGTGTGAACGGGATAATTTAGGATTGGAGAGGATTTTGTGGATGAGTTGATCAAGGATTGAAGAGGATTGTGTGGATGAGAAGAATGATGATTAAGAAGCTAAGGTGGATGAGGGGATTGAGGATTAAGAAGGATTGTGTGGATGGTGGGATTGGGTGGTTGAGAGATTAAGAAGGATAGTGTGGATGGTGGGATTGGGTGGTTGAGAGATTAAGAAGGATTGTGTGGATGGTGGGATTGGGTGGTTGAGAGATTAAGAAGGATAGTGTGGATGGTGGGATTGGGTGGTTGAGAGATTAAGAAGGATTGTGTGGATGGTAGGATTGGGTGGTTGAGAGATTAAGAAGGATAGTGTGGATGGTGGGATTGGGTGGTTGAGAGATTAAGAAGGATTGTGTGGATGGTGGGATTGGGTGGTTGAGAGATTAAGAAGGATAATGTGGATGGTGGGATTGGGTGGTTGAGAGATTAAGAAGGATTGTGTGGATGGTGGGATTGGGTGGTTGAGAGATTAAGGAGGATAGTGTGGATGGTGGGATTGGGTAGTTGAGAGATTAAGAAGGATTGTGTGGATGGTGGGATTGGGTGGTTGAGAGATTAAGAAGGATTGTGTGGATGGTGGGATTGGGTGGTTGAGAGATTAAGAAGGATTGTGTGGATGGTGGGATTGGGTGGTTGAGAGATTAAGAAGGATTGTGTGGATGGTGGGATTGGGTGGTTGAGAGATTAAGAAGGATTGTGTGGATGGTGGGATTGGGTGGTTGAGAGATTAGGAAGAAAGTGGCTGTAGGTGGGTGTTGGGTTCGAAGCGTAGTCAGTTCTTATAATTATGATAAAAATAATAATAATAATAATAATAATAATAATAATAATAATAATAATAATAATAATAATAATAATAATAAAAATAATAATAATAATAATAAAAAAAAAAATAAATAAAAA
>OX387259.1:4781682-4784182 GCA_947562095.1 Branchellion lobata
CAACAACAAAAACAGAAACAACAACATAGCAACAACAACAACAACAACACAGCAACAAAAACACCACAGCGAATTCCTTTGATGTGAGTGGTACCAATTTTTTGCTAGGGTTGTTAAGTTTTAGTCATGTTGTTGAATTTAACCATTGTTATTTTTATTATTGTTGTTAGAGTTTTTTAGTCTTATTATTTTTATTATCAAAGTAATTTCATTATATTTTAAAAAAAATGCTGACTGCTTTTAGCCTTTATTCTTCAGATAACCAAAAATCAGCAAAAAATTTTAAGTTTCCTACTGGGCTCTACCAAATGAAGTATTTCTAAAAATTATTGTTACGCTTATTTTTATTTTTTTATTTTTCTTTATTATGTATTATTTTATTATTATTATTATCAGTATTATTATTATTATTTATTTTTCTATTTTATTATTTTTTTATTATTATTATCAGTATTATTATTATTATTATTATTATTATTATTATTCGAGTAATCTAATCAAACACAGCGCCGTTAGTACAAACGCCAGAAAACGATCCAGAAAGAGCTGTGTGCATGGTAACACCTCCAAATCCAGGACTCAGTTTAACCGCCTTGACATATCAATTGAGGTCTTTATTGCTGGTGGTGGTGTTGTTGTTGTTGTTGATGTTTTTGTTGATTTTGTTGTTGTTGGTGTTGTTGTTGTTAGTGTTGTTGTTAGTGTTGTTGTTGGTGTTGTTTTTGTTGATGTTGTGTTGATGGGAGGTTGTTATTGGTGTTGTTGTTAATGTTGTGGTTGATGTTGTTGTTGGTATTGTTTTTGTTAGTGTTTTTGTTGGTGTTGTTGTTGTTGTTGATGTTGTTGTTAGTGTTTTTGTTGGTGTTGTTGTTGTTGGTGCTGTAGTTTGTGTTGTTGTTGGTGTTGTCGTTGGCGCTGTTGTCGGTGTTGTTGTTGATGTTGTTGTTATTCTTGTTTTTTTTAATTATTTTCTTTGCAGCAGGCGGTAATAATATCAACAGCAGCGGAAACAAACAGAGGCTTGACAGCAGCAGTGACAGCTGAAGCAGCTGAAGATCAATGATGGGCAAAACGATCGGAAGAGTAAAAGATAAAGAACCACGTGACAGCGACCAGCACCACGGCTGGAAGAGCGCCGAAGCTGTTGTGGACGAAGAAGATGGCAGCGAAGAGAACAAATATGAGCCTCAGGATTCCAGGCCACACCAGCATGCCCTCAACAACCTCCCCCCACCCACTCCCAAACCTTTCCATTCCAACTCGGTTGACTGAGAAGAACGACCTGATTGGAGACAGGATGCTGCTGAGAGAACACCTCATCTGAAAAGGTCTCATAGCGCCACTCTTGCGTGCACGCAGCGACGCGTCGGAGTCACAGAAGGCTGTGACTTTTTGGAAGCGAACTTTTGGTGGCTTCATGGTGACGTCATTGCTCTGTGGCGGTGAGTGGTCGTTCTTACTTGCTCGTCGCTTCTTATAAAGCATCCTGCAAAGCCTGCTGGCTGGTGTGGGAGGGCTGGAGGAGGAGGGAGAGGCGGTGGAAGGAAGGGAAGGAGGGGAGAGAGTAGGAAAGAAAGAGGGAGAAAAATAAAGAGAGGGGGAGGCTTCACAACTCTGTGACCTGGTTCCAATGGTGCCTTTCACTCCACCTTCAACCATCCTCTTCACTCTCCTGTCATCCTTCCCTTCAACAGCCTCCTCCACACCATCCTCCACATCTTCACTCAAGGTGTACGTTCCCCATCTCCCACCCCTTCTGTCATCTCTCCTTTGTTCTTTCACGCTCTCTCTACTCTCCTTCCTTCTTTCTCTACTCTCTCTCCTTCTCTCCCTACTCTCCTTCCTTCTCTCTTCGCTTCTCTCCATTCTTTCCTTCTTTCTCATCTGTTTTTTCATCTCTTTCTTCATCTTTTCAACATCTCTTCTCAAACCCATATCGAAGTCACTAAGTAGAACATCCCTACACCTCTCATCCACCATTTCCCTTCCATCCACCATCCCCCCTCTTCCTACCAGCTCCCCTCCATCCACCATCCTCCCTCCACCTACCAGCTCCCCTCCATCAACCAACCTCGCTCCATCCACTAAGCCTCTCCTATCCATCATCTCTCCATCCACCCCCTTCTCTCCATCCACTTTCCTCTCTCTATCCACCATCCTCTCTTCATCCATCATCCTCGCTCCATCCATCATCCTCTCTCCATCCATCATCCTCTCTCCATCCATCATCATTTTTCCACTCATCATCCCCTCCTTATTCATCATCCTCCCTCCATCTACCATCCTACCTTCATCCACCATCCTACCTCCATCCACCATCCTTCCTCCACCCACCATCCTTCCTGCATCCACCATCCTTCCTTCCCCATCCACCATCCTTCCTTCCCCATCCACCATTTTCAACATCCCATCCACCCCCAACAAAATCCTGTCTACTGAATTATTTTTCCATTCTTTTTCACCATTTTTTCCTTTTCCACTGTTACACTTAGCTGTTGTT
>OX387259.1:4791682-4799182 GCA_947562095.1 Branchellion lobata
GATGGATGAATAAATGTTTAGAAATGGATGGATGGATGAATGGATAGGTAAATAAATGAATGGATAAATGGATGGATGGATGAATGGATGGATGAACGAATTAATGGATGAATGGAGGGGTGAATAAATGGATGATTGAATGAATTGATGAATTAATGGATGGATGAATGAATGAATAGATGAATAGATGGATGAATAAATGGATGGATGAATGAATGATTGTATGAAATGATGGATGAATGAATGAATAAATGAATGCATGTATGATTGAATGGATGAATGGATGGATGAATGAATGACCAGATGAATAGTTGGAGGGATGAATGATTGGATGAATTGACGGATGAATGAATGAATAGATGAATGGATGAAGGGATGAATGAATGGATGGATGAATAATTGGATGAATGGATGGATGGATGGACCGGTATCGATGACTCCTAAGTAGGTGGTTGAGGAAGTGGATGTGGTTTGGTCCTCCAGCGAACACCTGTATGCGCCCTCATCCTCCCTCTTCAGACTCCTCAGTCGCAAACTGGTGATGGAGGAGGAGATGAAGAGAAGATGGAAGGGAGAAGATGAAGAAAAAATGAAAAAATGAAAAAAGGTTGTAGAGATGAAGAAGTAGAAATGAAATAAAAGGAAAAAACAGAAGATAATAAGTGGTGGAAAAAAGAGGATGGAGAGAAGAGGATGGAAAGAAGAGAATGGAGGAGGATGGAGAGAAGGGGATGGAAAGAAGAGAATGGAGGAGGATGGAGAGAAGAGGATGGAAAGAAGAGAATGGAGGAGGATGGAGAGAAGGGGATGGAAAGAAGAGAATGGAGGAGGATGGAGAGAAGAGGATGGAAAAAAGAGAATGGAGGAGGATGGAGAGAAGAGGATGGAAAAAAGAGAATGGAGGAGGATGGAGAGAAGAGGATGGAAAGAAGAGAATGGAGGAGGATGGAGAGAAGGGGATGGAAAGAAGAGAATGGAGGAGGATGGAAAAAAGAGGATGAAAAGTAGAAAAATAAAAAAAAGTGGAAAGGAATAGAAAGAAAGATAGAATCAAAATTTAAAAAAATTGATCAGCAAAAAGTGAATTATTGAAAACACATTTTCTTTGTTTTTGTCCAAAGAAACGTGAACAAAAACAGAAAACCCACACTAGAACGGTGTCATTTGGAGGAGTGGTTGTCATGGTGGTTGAAACTCTATCGTTGCTTAGCAACAGGGCATCATCTTTGTACCACGTGACGCGTGTCTTGCATTCAGAGCGGAAAGAGCATTCGAACTTGACGTCACTTCCGGTTCGGGATTCTTTGAAAGATTTCAGACGAACCAGGAATTTGGAGCCTGATGCTGTCATTTTTTTAATTATGTGTACTTATTTATTTTTGAATGTTGAAAAATGAAAAAAATGAACATTTGAGTTGAAAACGTAAAGGATTGAAGTATACATAGTTAATTTTGCATCAACTTAAAAAATTACCGATGAAATTTCAATTTTTCAGCAAGTGAATTCTGTACAATTTCACCAAAAAGTCCAAAAAAAAATATCAAAGTTTTATGAAAATTGAAAAAAAAATTTATTAAAAAAAGAGATTTGATTTCGTGATAGATTATATTTTTGTACGGACTTTCATAAATTTCACCTTGTGAGGCAGATCCTTGAGCATCCATGCAACGAAATTTATCTTACAAATGGATCGTAAATTGATGAAGCATCTTGTATTTGTTCTAGATTGAAACTTTAAAACTAGCTTCCTTTGGGGTTGTTTACTTCCGTGATCTTATAACGCCTTCCTCCATCCATCCATCTTTCCACCTACTACTCTTTCGACCTATAGGAGCTTTTTTTAAAGTTTTCCATCGCTTTCACAAAGTTTTGCAAAAATTTCTAAGAATGAATACTTTGATTCAAATTGAGTGGAGTAAAAAAAATCAACAACTTGAATCATTTTTTAAATTAATATATACTACGCATCCAATTAGTATTTTAGTTCTGCGAAAATGCAAAAATAGCGATAAAAGGATTATAAAAAAATGGAAAAAGCTGAATATCTAAGAAAGTATTTAGGAATTGGAAGAATTAAAAAAACGAAAAAGAAAAAAGAAATTCAGGCAGTAGGACGTGGTTTGAGAATCATAGACGATGATGCGGTTTTTGGAACGACCATGAACGACGAGCAAGAAGGCTTGGAAGAAGATGCAGATGAAAAGCCGATTGTAATTGAAAGTCCAGAAAGGCAAATCAATACCAAACTAACAACTAAAAACTGGGTGGAACATTCGGATATAAATTCAAAAAATGATGAAAAGAAAGGTAGGAAGGAGCGGCACGACAGCAGCAGTTCAGACACCTCACCGCTTCGGAGGCCTCCATCATCTGCCAAAGCATTAGACGTAGATCTTTCTCCACCACGTAAAAAACTAGTACGTCATGACAGTGATTCTGACATGTCTCCACCACGTAAACAGACGAATCTCTCAAAAGATCCCAAGGATACTGACTTATCGCCTACAAGGAAATTCAAAAATACTGATTTATCACCTCCAAGAAAGTCCAAAAATATTTCTCTAAAAAAAGAAAATATCAAAAAAGAAAACTTATTTATAAAAAAAGAAGCAGATGCCCCTGATCAGTCTCCCCCTCGGAAAAGGCGACAAAGGCATGGTTCATCATCATCTGATAACTCTCCTCCAAGGAGCAGCAAGCAGTCAATGCCTGTGAAGAGGGATGTTCGGAACATTGAGGTGATCTCGAGGCACAACAATGAGAAGGAGGAGAGTTTGAAGACAAAGAGGAAGCAGAAGGAGGAGGAGGAAGCAAAAAAAGAAGCGCTGAGCAGCAAGTACAAGCAGTGGGGTCGGGGTCTTGTGCAGCAAGAGCGCTCCAAGGAGATGCTGGAAGACATGGCACTTGAGGTCAGCAAGCCAATGGCTCGGTACGAGGACGACGACGACCTCAACGAGATGAGGAAAAATCGGTTGCTGAAGGAGGATCCCATGTATGACTTGATGAACAAGAAGCAACAGGCAGAGTCCGGGAAGACCAAGAAGCTCACCTACAAAGGACCACAACCCCACCCCAACCGGTACAACATTGACCCTGGATATCGGTGGGATGGGGTGGATCGATCAAATGGCTTTGAAAAAGATTTCTTCAAACATGCCAGCAATCGCAAAGCTGTCAAAGATATCGCTTATAAATACATGACTGAAGACATGTGATGTGTGTGCGTGTGTATGTGTATTTGATTGACATGTATTTGATAGGTTTACAAATATGTATATATTTAAAAAAAATAATATATATATATATATATAATACTTTTTTCTGATTAAATACTGGTATTTATTAATTTTTATATTTTCAATTTTAAAAGTATGTCAAATATTTGAACGTTTTATTAACTTTTCCATTTAAACGATCAGATGAAAAGAAATTTTATGGAAAATTCAAAAATGACTATTCAAATAATGGCGCCAAAAATGAATGAAAATGATTACAACGGTTGTTTAAGAAACAATTCCAAGTCGCAACATTGAACGCTACACAAATTAACCTAATGAGAGATAACCCTGCTAAAACACTCTAATGAGACAAGGAACAACAATCAGCCTAATTAAAACAACAGTCTCACAAGTGGATGGGGGGAAGAGTACTCAGAAAGGCTAAAATTAGCAACAAACGAGATCATCATCATCATCATCATCGCCATCATCATCATCATCATCATCATCATCATCATCATCGCCATCATCATCATCATCATCATCATCGCCATCATCATCATCATCATCATCATCATCGCCATCATCATCATCATCGCCATCATCATCGTCATCATCATCATCATCATCATCATTATCATCATCATCAATCATCAACATCATCATAACGAAGAGGAAGACAAGGACGAGGACGGGAAACAGGTGGTCTTGATGTGATGTGGATGATGTTTGAGGGAATTTACAAAATCCTCAACGCGCATGCGTCCTGTGCAGATCTGGTGGATGGCTGTGAAGAGGGGGAAACTGTGGGAAATGGAAGGGCGGATTGATTGGGTGAAAATGGTGGGTGATTGGGAACATCAAAGGTAAAAGGTGATTGGGTAATGGTGAAGGGTGATTGGGTGGATGTAGGTAGTAAATGGGTGGGGTATGATAGGAACGAAAAAAGCAGTACCAAACCCAAGTTAACCATACTCAGTTAGCTCCATCACCATTCCAAGCCACCATCAACCACTCTTAGCCACCACCAACCACTCTTAGCTACCACTAACCACTCTTAGCCACCACCAACCACTCTTAGCCACCACTAACCACTCTTAGCCACCACCAACCACTCTTAGCCACCACCAACCACTCTTAGCTACCACCAACCACTTTTAGCCACCACCAACTACTCTTAGCCACCACCAACCACTCTTCCAAGCCTCGATCTTCCAGCAGCACAGCCACATCGGCTGCAGTGGCTGGTCCCTGCAGCTTCTGTCCGTCCAACATCCTCTCCTCCAACTCACATATGCTCACCCTGCCTGGAGACTGTGGAAGGTATTGTTGTATTGTATCGTATATTGTGTTGTATCTCATTGTATTGTATATTGTTGTGTTGTATCGTATTGTATATTGTTGTGTTGTATTGTATTGTATTGTGTCGTGTTGCGTTGCATTGAATTTAACCTTGTACTGTAAGAGAAAGAAGAAAAAAGGTAGTGTAACGCATGATGTTGTATCTATTCTATTGTACAACAAAAAGAGGAAGAGGAGGAGGAAGAGTAAGAAGATGGACGTATGGTTTGCATGGCACCTGTAGCGACTGCTTCGCGAATTCCATAGCGACCAGATGATTACGACCGGCAACTGCTGTGGTCATGAGATCACCAATGCCACAACTTTCAAAAAACGTTCCTATTTGGCAATCTGTGAGTGAGGGTGAGAATGGGGTGAGTGAGGGTGTGGATGGGGTGAGTGAGGGCATGGATGGGGTGAGTGAGGATGTGAATGGGATGAGTGAGGGAGTGGATGGGATGAGTGAGGGTGTGGATGGGGTGAGTGAGGGTGTGGATGGGATGAGTGAGGGTGTGGATGGGATGAGTGAGGGTGTGGATGGGGTGAGTGAGGGTGTGGATGGGGTGAGAGTGGGTGTGGATGGAGCAAGGGTGAGTGAGGGTGTGAATGGGATGAGTGAGGGTGTGGATGGGGTGAGTGAAAGTGTGGATGGGGTGAGTGAGGGTGTGGATGGGGTGAGTGAGGATGTGGATGGGGTGAGTGAGGGTGTGGATGGGCTAAGTGAGGGTGTGAATGGGATGAGTGAGGGTGTGGATGGAGTGAATGGAGGGTGGGTTGGAAAATATGGGAGTCGTTGATAAGAGGTTGATGAGGATGGCGATGGGAGTCAGTGGGGATCGTAATGACATTGATTATGAATTTCGACTTCTATTATCTACACCCATTCACCACCCCCTTCCATTCACCTCCACATCCATTTACTTCCCTCCCCTCCCACCTTTTCACTCCTTTTCTTTCCCCCACTACATTCCTTTATCACCCCCACCCCCCCCCCCTCTTTCACCCATTTAATCCCTCAAAAGCCATTCACTCACCCAATCACCCTTGTGGAAGTGTTTGACGAGAGTGATTATCTCCATCAGACCCAGTCGAATGACAGCCGAGTTGGTGTTGCGACCACATCCCAGACCGTCTGCAAAGCCCGCTCCTACCGCCACAATGTTCTAGAGGGGGGGGGGGGGGAGGGGGGAAGGGGGTGGTAAGAAGATGGGTGAAAGATGGGTGAAGGTGGGGAGATGTACCAGAATTGTTATTTTCTGAATATTTAAATTATTAGTTTTTTTAAAATAGATTTTATCACCTTCAACGCTCCACACAGCTCTACAGTTTTGGCGTCAGGAACGATTGCAATTCTGTGATGTTTTGAAAAAAAAAATAATAATAAACAAAATGAAAAAAACAACAACAACAACAATAATAATAATAATAATAATACTAATAGTTATAAAGAAAAAATAAATATAAATAAAAATAATAGCAATAATAATGAGAATAAGAATAATAATTATTGTTATGATAAAAAAAAAATAATTATAATTATTTTTATAATAATAATAATTATTATCATTATTATTATTATTATTATTATATTTATTATTATTATTATTATTATTATTATTATTATTATTATTATTATCATTAGTGTTATTATTATAAAAATAATTATTATTATTGTTATTATTATAATTATTCTCATCAAGATGCCGACCTGAAGTATGGAGTTTCAAAGAGATTCTTCAAAAGTTGCCCATATTCTGGGTCACTGCAGCCTGTAACAATAACAATAATAACTATAAAAATAAATAATAATAATAATAATAATACCAATAGTAATAAAATACCAATAAAATAATATCAATATTCATAAAATACCAATAAAATAATACCAATAATAATAAAATACCAATGAAATAATATTAATAAAGAAATTAACGAAAATAAGAGTGAAAAGTAACCGAGGGTGGCTTCGGAGTACATTTCCATGGCAACCTCATCTGCTATGTTCGCTCCCATGATGACAGGACACGGCATGTGGAGTTGTGAGGCGATGACGTCAGAAATCAAACTCAGTTTTCCCTCCTTGCACAAGTTGAAGCCCTGGGATGGGAGTGGGTGGGTGGTGATGGGTGTTGGATAGGATATATAGTGAGGGAGGGGAGGGGGAGGGGAGATGTGAGGTGGTCCAAGAGGGTTGAGAAAAGTTGATGGATTGGATTTGTGTGAAGTTGTTGAAGTGGATGGAGAAGAAGGGATGGAAACAAAAAAATAATGGAGGAATGGAGGGGAAGGAGAGATGGAAAAAAGGAGACGGAGAAAAAAAGATGATGAAGAAGAAATGAAAAAGAAAAAATGAAAAGATGGAGGAAGGGAATGATGAGGAGATGGAGAAGAGGAGGGATGGAAGGATAATAAAAGTGGGAAAAAAAACAAAAAAAAAAAACAAAAACAACAGCATGGTGGAATATAATAAGTGAAGTGATAGAAGAGAACACTGAAGTGATGTACGGAGACCTTGATTAGGGAGACTGCCTTGGCTCCTTTCTTGACACATGCCTTGAGTTTGTCGCACACGTTGTCAACAAACTGGTGAGGGAAGACGAGGATGAGGATGTCTGCAGTAGATGACACTTCTTCCAGGTCACATGATGCTCGCTGATGGTGGTGGGGGAAACAAAATGACAGGGGGTCATATGGTGAAATTTTTTGGAAAAAATGAGTGGCCACATAGGTGAGATAACAATAAAAACGATAAATTATTTTTTGAAGAAATAAATTTTAAATGACTTTGCTTTATTGAAACTCACCACATTGGGAGGAATGACACAGTGCTTCATGTAGCGCTGATTTATGTGTGTTTGGTTGATGATGTCACACAAACTCCTCCCACTCACCTCCTCATCCCTCACATACATCATCATTTCACCATCGAAGCCCACTATT
>OX387259.1:4809182-4851682 GCA_947562095.1 Branchellion lobata
CACCCACCATCCACCCACCATCCGCCCACCATCCACCCATCATCCGCCCACCATCCACCCATCATTCACCCATCATCCACCCACCATTCACCAATCATCCACCACCATTCACCACCACAGGTCACAAAATACCTCGCCCCTGCTGACGACTCTGTTGACGGAGTTGGACGGTGTGGTGGCGCTGAATGGCGTCTTTGTTGTCGCCGCCACCAATGCCCCCTTCTGCATCGATCCTGTGGGTTGGGGGGTGGAGGGGGAGGGGAAGTTGGGAGTGGGGTGAATTGGGTTTTGTGTTTGATGGGGGCTAGGGGGATAGAGATAGAGTGATGGGGTAAATTTGAGTAGGAAGTTTGTGAGTTGGTGTGTATTATATAACATTACACAATTCCACACCAACCACACTAACCACACCACTTCACTCAACCCACACCACACCACACCACACCACACCACACCACACTACACCACACCACACCACACCACACCACACCACACCACACCACAGGCGCTTCTGAGGCCTGGTAGACTGGGTCAGTGCATCCACATCCCCCTCCCCGACCCCCCCACTCGCCTCCTTCTCCTCTCGCAACTACTATCATCACTACCTACCGGAAGTGATGTCAATCTGACGGACTTGGTGGCCAGAACAACGTTGTTTTCCGGAGCTGAGGTTTGGGAGGGAGAGGGGGGGAGAAGGGAAGGAGGGGAAAGGGGGAGGGGGAAGGGGGGGAGAAGGGAGGGAGGGAAGGAGGAGAAGTTTCAAGTGGAATAAATGAAAATGGGGATACATGGAGGAGAGGCGGAAAGTGTGGAGAAAAAGCGAGATTTTTTTTTAGAAACTTAATTGCTATTTTTAGATTCTACTTTATTTTTAGAGCTTGCTTTCTATTTTAAAAACCTCCACAGCTGGTGAAGCTAACGACACAGGCAGCCAATCAGAGTCTGCTTGAGGACCTGGCCAATCCGCTCGTGTGTAGACGACACTTTGAAAAAGCTCTCCTCCAATTGGTTCCTGTGGCTGATGACGTCATGTTGGATATGTACCAACGCTTCGGGAGGCAGAAGAGGTGAGCGCTCTTGAACGGTGTGGAATCAGCGCTATATAAATGATTTGATCAGATTATAAATGTGCAAAGTTCCATACAAAATGCAGAATTTTTTGTTTGGACTTAATTATTTTTTAGTCACAAGTTTTTTTTTTTTCTGAAATAAAAATTGTGTGTTTTTTTAAAAGCAAACCAACCACGTCACACCTACCACCCATTAAAAAAAACTGAAGGATGAAAAAAAAAAATTAGAAAAAAAACTGAAAAATGAAGAAAAAAAATGATTAGAAAAAAAAAACTGAAAAATGAAGAAAAAAACTAAAGAATGAGAAAAATAAGAGTTAAAAGATGTGCAAAAGACCAACATAGTCTGGGGAAAGAGACTGCCTTATGAATAAGGGCTGTATAACCTTGTGTGGGATTTTGAGTTTTGCATCTGAGTTTTGTTTCATTTTTAAAAATAATTTTTTGAAGTTTTTAAAAACTTTGAATGACTTTTCGTGGTTTATTATTAATTTTAACAATTGAAAAAACGTCTTAAATTTTTTTTTCTCCAAAGGATGTCAAAGTGGTCTAAATATGTGTTGTTTTGTAAAGTTATTATTGCAATGGAGTTTACAAAAGATACAAAATTGAATAACATGAACAAAAAATCAATCCAAGTGTACGAACATGCAAACACACACACACACACACACACACACACACACACACACACACACACACACACACACACACACACACACACACACACACACACACACACACACACACACACACATACACACACACACACACACAAACACAGATACATTCAGTGATACACCAAATCAACCAGCTCTTCATAAAACTTCTTGAAATTCACATGAAGGTCGTCACACCGCACCTCCTGGTGGCACTGAAAAAAAAAGTTGAAAAAATTTCAAAAAAATAAAATAATGAATAAACGTGGAAAAAGTTGAAAAAAGTGAAAAAAAAACCTTGTCAACAACAACTGGCTCTTGTAACTTCCAGTTGATGGCATCAATGATCTTACAGTACCTAACCCTTCCATCCTCCTCTGACATCCTGTGTGTGTGTGTGTGTGTGTGTGTGTGTGTGTGTGTGTGTGTGTGTGTGTGTGTGTGTGTGTGTGTGTGTGTGTGTGTGTGTGTGTGTGTGTGTGTGTGTGTGTGTGTGTGTGTGTGTGTGTGTGTGTGTGTGTGTGTGTGTGTGTGTGTGTGTGTGTGTGTGTGTGTGTGTGTGTGTGTGTGTGTGTGTGTGTGTGTGTGTGTGTGTGTGTGTGTGTGTGTGTGTGTGTGTGTGTGTGTGTGTGTGTGTGTGTGTGTGTGTGTGTGTGTGTGTGTGTGTGTGTGTGTGTGTGTGTGTGTGTGTGTGTGTGTGTGTGTGTGTGTGTGTGTGTGTGTGTGTGTGTGTGTGTGTGTGTGTGTGTGTGTGTGTGTGTGTGTGTGTGTGTGTGTGTGTGTGTGTGTGTGTGTGTGTGTGTGTGTGTGTGTATGTTTGTTTGTTTGTTTGTTTGTCATACGATGTCTATAGAATAAATAAAAAAATTGAAAAAGAAGGAATAGAACTGAGAAAGAGAAAAAAAACTGATGGAAAGACGGGAAGAAGAATATGAAAAGAGAATTCAACAAACTGATTGATGATCTCTTCGAGGAGTGCCATTTTGACGGGCATTCTGTGAGCCTTGAATACTTTCAGAAGAGTGTTCTTGCACAGGTAGCCGGTGCTGGTGGAGTGGTGGTTGTGGCGGACCATGGTAGTGGAGTGTGGTGGAGTGTGGTGGAGTGTGGTGGGGTGTGGTGAGGTGTGGTAGGGTGTGGTGGAGTGTGGAGGAATGTGGTGGAATATGGTGGAGTATGGTGAAATTTGGTGGCCACATACCACACTAGCCACACCAGCCACATACCACACTAGCCACACCAGCCACATACCACACTAGCCACACCAGCCACATACCACACTAGCCACACCAGGAACATCAGCCACATACCACACCAGCCACACTAGCCACACCAGCCACATTAGCCACACCAGCCACATTAGCCACACCAGCCACATTAGCCACATCAGCCACATTAGTCACACCAGCCACATTAGCCACACCAGCCACATTAGCCACACCAGCCACATTAGCCACACCAGCCACATACCACACTAGCCACACCAGGCACATGCCACACCAACCACCCACTTGTCCTTATCATGGTGCATGGATTGGTAAGAAAGCATGTCAAAATCTTCGAAGTTGAACCGCCTCAACTCAACCCTCACCCGATCAATCACTGTCTCCACCTCATACTTGGCAACCCGGACCACCCTGTAGTGTCTGACGGGGGACCGCGGAGAATTGGAAAGAAGCGAAGAAAATTTGAATTATCAAAATATATAATTAAAATATAAAAATTAAATATATATATAAGTAAAAAAAGATATAGTAAACAATTATAATAAATAAGAATAATAAACGACATAATAAAATGAAACAATGCAATGAAAGAATAAGGAAGTGTGGATTGAATGAAGATTGAAAAGTGAGTAGGAACTGATAATCAGACGAAAGAGAAGTAAAAGTGAGATGGAGGTTGAATGAAGAATGAGACAAAAGATAGTGAGAAGTTGCTGGAGACAGAAGGCAGTGGAGGAGGGATGGAGTGGTGGATGGTTTGGAATAAAGTGAGATAATAATAATAATAATAATGAAAATAATAATGAGAAAAATAATAATGATATAAAAAATAATAAGAATAATAAAAATAATAAGAATAATAAAAATATAAAAAACAGAAACGACATTAAATTATCAAAGAGTAGTGCAGCAAAAAGACCAACAATCCTGTCAAGGAAATCTTTTACTGACGTCACAAATATGGAAATGAAAAATAATAATACAAAAAAAAATAATAATACGAATAAAGCTAATAATAATAATAATACGAATAAAGCTAATAATATTAATACGAATAAAGCTAATAATAACAATAATACGAATAAAGCTAATAATAATAATAATACGAATAAAGCTAATAATAATAATACGAATAAAGCTAATAATAATAATACGAATAAAGCTAATAATAATAATAATACAAAGAAAACTAATAATAATAATACGAATAAGGATCATAATAATACGAATGAGGATCATAATAATACAAATAAGGATCATAATAATACAAATGAGGATCATAATAATACAAATGAGGATCATAATAATACAAATGAGGATCATAATAATACAAATGAGGATCATAATAATACAAATGAGGATCATAATAATACGAATGAGGATCATAATAATACAAATGAGGATCATAATAATACAAATGAGGATCATAATAATACAAATGAGGATCATAATAATACAAATGAGGATCATAATAATACAAATGAGGATCATAATAATACAAATGAGGATCATAATAATACAAATAAAGATAATGAAAAAATGATAAAAAATTGTTGAGAGCAATGAAAAGTTACAATACCTGGCCAGGGTGATGCAGTCGTGCTCTGTGAGACAGCACTTGTCCGTGTTGCCTCTGTCAACCAGTGTTCAAGTGGTTTGATGGGGGGTAGGGGTGGTTGGTGGGTTAAACTAGGTGGGTGGTTGGTGGGTTGAATTGGGTGGGTGGTTGGTGGGTTAAACTAGGTGGGTGGTTGGTGGGTTGAATTGGGTGGGTGGTTGGTGGGTTAAACTAGGTGGGTGGTTGGTGGGTGGTTGGTGGGCGGTTGGTGGGTTGAATTGGGTGGGTGGGTGGTGGGTTGAATTGGGTGGGTGGGTGGTGGGTTGAATTGGGTGGGTGGGTGGTGGGTTGAATTGGGTGGGTGATTGGTGAGTTGAATTGGGTGGGTGGTTGATGGGTTGAAGTGGGTGGGTGGTTGATGGGTTGAAGTGGGTGGGTGGTTGGTGGGTTGAATTGGGTGGGTGGGTGGATAGCTTCGATAAGATGATTTCTAAATAGGCTCGGTGGAGTGATGAGTTACACCCATTCCACCACCAAACAACCGTCTTCTTCCACCTAAACCTAAATACCCTCAAAATTGTAAAAAAAAAATCCAAAAATAATTTTTCAACCCTCCGCTCCCCCCCTCCCCTCCTTCCCTCCCCTCCCCTCCCCCCCCCTCCCCTTCCCTCCAAACTCACAAAAACTTCACACTCTCCATACTTTTACTCAAGAAACTCCGAAAGCTTCAAAGATCCCCCCAAAACCTCAAAACCCCCAGTACATTCTAAACCCCCCAAAACCTCAAAAACCCCCCAAAACCTCAAAAAAACCCCAAAACCTCAAAACCCCCCAAAACCTCAAAACCCCCCAAAACCTTAAAAACCCCCAAAAATTCCAGAAACCCCCAATACATTCTCAGCCCCCCAAAAAACTTAAAACCTCAAAAACCCCAAAAATTCTCAAAAAACCTCAAACCCCGAATGCTTCCCACCCGAGCACCTGGCCTTGCTACCCAGGTGGTAGAGGAGATCCTTGAAGGTGTCGTAAGCCATGTCCTCCTCCTCCCGATGTGCCTCCGCTTCCTTCTTGACGTCAATGTGGGCGGGAATGTGCATCACTTTACGCATTGTCAAGCGCCAGTTGCTCTGTGGAAACTGTGGAAGAGGAGGAAGGAAAAGGAGAGGGAAGAAAAGAGAAAAGAAGGAAGGGGAGGAGGAGGAGGAGGAGGAGGAGGAGGAAAAGGAGGAAGAGGAGGAGGAGGAGGAGGAGGAGGAGGAGGAGGAGGAGGAAGAGGAAGAGGAGGAGAAAGAGGGGGAAAAGGAGGAGGAAGAGGAGGAGGAGGAGGAGGAGGAGGAGGGAAAGGAGGAGGAGGAGGAGGAGGAGGAGGAGGAGGAGGAGGAGGAGGAGGAGAAGGAGGAGGAGGAGTAGGAGGAGGAAGAGGAGGAGGAGGAGGAGGAGGAGGAAGAGGAGGTAGAAGAGGAGGAGGAAGATGAAAGAGACAAAGAAGGGGGAAGAGAAGGAGGAAGAAGATGAGAGAGAGAAAAAGAAATAGAAGGAGGAGGAATAGAAGGAAGAGGAGAAGGAAAAAAAGAACGAGGTAAAAAAAAGGAAGAAAAAAATCAAGAAAAACAAAGGAGGAAGACGAGAAAAAAAAGAGAATTAAGATTAGGAGAAAAAAGAGAAAGTTTTTTAAACCATGCATGCATGCATGCATCTATCCATGTATGCATTCATCCATGCACCATGCATGCACGCATCCACGCATTCATGTATCCATGCATCTATGCATCTATGCCTCCCTGCATCCATGTATCCATGCATCCATGTATCCATGCATCCATGTATCCATACATCCATGTGCCCATGCATCCATGTATCCATGCATCCATGTATCCATACATCCATGTGCCCATGCATCCATGTATCCATGCATCCATGCATCCATGCATCTATGCATTTATACATCCATGCATCCATACATCCATGCATCCATACATCCATGCATCCATACATCTATGCACTATACATCCATGTATCCATGCATCCATGCATCTATGCATTCATACATCCATGCATCCATGCATTCATACATCCATGCATCCATGCATCCATACATCCATGCACTATACATCCATGCATCCATGCATCCACCTCCTTAGGTCTTTCTTCCATGTAATTGAGAGCATATTCGTCAGCAGCTATTATCAAAAAATGGTGGCCATTGATGACGATAGTGTTGCCTGTGGTGGTTGGTAGTGGCTTGTGGTGGTAGCTGATGGTGGTTGGTGGTGGTAGTTGATGGTGGTTTGTGGTGGCGGTAGTTGTGGTTGGTGGTGGTTGTGGTAGTTTGTGGTGGTGGTGGTTGGTGGTAGAAGTTGGTAGTGGGGGCTAGTAATAGTTGGTGTTGGTTGGTGGTGGTGGTTGATGATAGTTGGTGTTGGTTGGTGGTGGTGGTTTATGATAGTTGGTGTTGGTTGGTGGTGGTGGTTGATGATAGTTGGTGTTGGTTGGTGGTGGTGGTTGATGGTAGTTGATGGTGGTTGGGGGTGGTGGTTGATGGTAGTTGATGGTGGTTTGGGGTGGTGGTTGATGGTTGTTGTTGTTGGTGGTGGTGGTTGATGGTAGTTGTTGTTGGTTGGTGGTTGGTAGTGGTGGTTGTTTTTTTAATGGTGGTAAAAAAAAAAGTGAGAGTTGTGGAGGTTCTTAGTCAACAAAACTGTTTTGAAAATGCTGGTCACTGAAAGAACAACACACCAACCATCCAAACAACCACCAGCTATGATAAAACCATCCAAGCAACCACCAGCTATGATAAAACCATCCAAACAACCACCAGCTATGATAAAACCATCCAAGCAACCACCAGCTATGATAAAACCATCCAAGCAACCACCAGCTATGATAAAACCATCCAAACAACCACCAGCTATGATAAAACCATCCAAACAACCACCAGCTATGATAAAACCATCCAAGCAACCACCAGCTATGATAAAACCATCCAAACAACCACCAGCTATGATAAAACCATCCAAGCAACCACCAGCTATGATAAAAACATCCAAACAACCAGCAGCTATGATAAAACCATCCAAACAACCACCAGCTATGATAAAACCATCCAAACAACCACCAGCTATGATAAAACCATCCAAACAACCACCAGCTATGATAAAACCATCCAAACAACCACCAGCTATGATGAAACCATCCAAACAACCACCAGCTATGATAAAACCATCCAAACAACCACCAGCTATGATAAAAACATCCAAACAACCACCAGCTATGATAAAACCGTCCAAGCAACCACCAGCTATGATAAAACCATCCAAACAACCAGCAGCTATGATAAAACCATCCAAACAACCACCAGCTATGATAAAACCATCCAAACAACCACCAGCTATGATAAAACCATCCAAACAACCACCAGCTATGATAAAACCATCCAAACAACCACCAGCTATGATAAAACCACCCAAACAACCACCAGCTATGATAAAACCATCCAAACAACCACCAGCTATGATAAAACCATCCAAACAACCACCAGCTATGATAAAACCATCCAAACAACCACCAGCTATGATAAAACCATCCAAACAACCACCAGCTATGATAAAACCATCCAAACAACCACCAGCTATGATAAAACCATCCAAACAACCACCAGCTATGATAAAACCATCCAAACAACCACCAGCTATGATAAAACCATCCAAGCAACCACCAGCTATGATAAAACCATCCAAACAACCACCAGCTATGATAAAACCATCCAAACAACCACCAGCTATAATATAACAAACCAACCACTTATTACATTCATACAAAGACGTACACAAACGTACACAGAGACGTACAAAGACGTGTACACACAGACGTACACAGAGATGTACACAAACGTACACAGAGACGTACAAAGACGTGTACACACAGACGTACACAGAGATGTACAGAGACGTACACAGAGATGTACACAGACGTACACAGAGATGTACAGAGACGTACACAGAGATGTACACAGACGTACACAGAGACGTACAAAGACGTGCACAGAGTGCCTACCCACCCAGGTACAAATCGGCGTTTCCGTAGAAAACACTCAGTTTGTGGGAGAATCTTTCTTGGCATGGCTTAGCGACCTTCTTGCGCGATGAAAACACACCACCCACGAAGCCTGGAAGAAGTGGGTGAGGGGTGTTAAAGGGTGTTTAAGAGGTGTTTGAGGGGTGTTTGAAGGGTGTTTGAGGGGTGTTTGAGGGGTGTTTGAGGGGTGTTTGAGGGGTGTTTGAAGGGTGTTTGAGGGGTGTTTGAGGGGTGTTTGAGGGGTGTTTGAGGGATGTTTGAAAGGTGTTTGAGGGGTGTTTGAGGGATGTTTGAGGGGTGTTCGAGGGGTGTTTGAAGGGTGTTTGAGGGGTGTTTGAGGGGTGTTTGAGGGGTGTTTGAAGGGTGTTTGAAGGGTGTTTGAAGAGTGTTTGAGGGGTGTTTGAAGGGTGTTTGAGGGGTGTTTGAGGGGTGTTTGAGGGGTGTTTGAAGGGTGTTTGAGGGGTGTTTGAGGGGTGTTTGAGGGGTGTTTGAGGGGTGTTTGAAGGGTGTTTGAGGGATGTTAAAGGGTGTTTGAGGGGTGTTTGAGGGGTGTTTGAGGGGTGTTTGAGGGGTGTTTGAGGGGTGTTTGAAGGGTGTTTGAGGGGTGTTTGAGGGGTGTTTGAGGGGTGTTTGAGGGGTGTTTGAAGGGTGTTTGAGGGGTGTTTGAGGGGTGTTTGAGGGGTGTTTGAGGGATGTTTGAAAGGTGTTTGAGGGGTGTTTGAGGGATGTTTGAGGGGTGTTCGAGGGGTGTTTGAAGGGTGTTTGAGGGGTGTTTGAGGGGTGTTTGAGGGGTGTTTGAAGGGTGTTTGAAGGGTGTTTGAAGAGTGTTTGAGGGGTGTTTGAAGGGTGTTTGAGGGGTGTTTGAGGGGTGTTTGAGGGGTGTTTGAAGGGTGTTTGAGGGGTGTTTGAGGGGTGTTTGAGGGGTGTTTGAGGGGTGTTTGAAGGGTGTTTGAGGGATGTTAAAGGGTGTTTGAGGGGTGTTTGAGGGGTGTTTGAGGGGTGTTTGAGGGGTGTTTGAAGGGTGTTTGAAGGGTGTTTGAAGGGTGTTTGAAGGGTGTTTGAGAGGTGTTTGAAGGGTGTTTGAAGGGTGTTTGAGGGGTGTTTGAAGGGTGTTTGAAGGGTGTTTGAAGGGTGTTTGAAGGGTGTTTGAGGGGTGTTTGAAGGGTGTTTGAAGGGTGTTTGAGGGGTGTTTGAAGGGTGTTTGAGGGGTGTTTGAAGGGTGTTTGAAGGGTGTTTGAGGGGTGTTTGAGAGGTGTTTGAGGGGTGTTTGAAGGGTGTTTGAGGGGTGTTTGAAGGGTGTTTGAGGGGTGTTTGAAGGGTGTTTGAAGGGTGTTTGAAGGGTGTTTGAGGGGTGTTTGAAGGGTGTTTGAAGGGTGTTTGAGGGGTGTTTGAGAGGTGTTTGAAGGGTGTTTGAAGGGTGTTTGAGGGGTGTTTGAAGGGTGTTTGAGGGGTGTTTGAGAGGTGTTTGAGAGGTGTTTGAGGGGTGTTTGAGAGGTGTTTGAAGGGTGTTTGAGGGGTGTTTGAGGGGTGTTTGAAGGGTGTTTGAGAGGTGCTTGAAGGGTGTTTGAGGGGTGTTTGAAGGGTGTTTGAGGGGTGTTTGAAGGGTGTTTGAAGGGTGTTTGAGGGGTGTTTGAGGGGTGTTTGAAGGGTGTTTGAGGGGTGTTTGAAGGGTGTTTGAAGGGTGTTTGAGGGGTGTTTGAGGGGTGTTTGAGGGGTGTTTGAGGGATGTTTGAAAGGTGTTTGAGGGGTGTTTGAGGGGTGTTTGAGGGGTGTTTGAGGGGTGTTCGAGGGGTGTTTGAAGGGTGTTTGAGGGGTGTTTGAGGGGTGTTTGAGGGGTGTTTGAAGGGTGTTTGAAGGGTGTTTGAAGAGTGTTTGAGGGGTGTTTGAAGGGTGTTTGAGGGGTGTTTGAGGGGTGTTTGAGGGGTGTTTGAAGGGTGTTTGAGGGGTGTTTGAGGGGTGTTTGAGGGGTGTTTGAGGGGTGTTTGAAGGGTGTTTGAGGGATGTTAAAGGGTGTTTGAGGGGTGTTTGAGGGGTGTTTGAGGGGTGTTTGAGGGGTGTTTGAAGGGTGTTTGAAGGGTGTTTGAAGGGTGTTTGAAGGGTGTTTGAGAGGTGTTTGAAGGGTGTTTGAAGGGTGTTTGAGGGGTGTTTGAAGGGTGTTTGAAGGGTGTTTGAAGGGTGTTTGAAGGGTGTTTGAGGGGTGTTTGAAGGGTGTTTGAAGGGTGTTTGAGGGGTGTTTGAAGGGTGTTTGAGGGGTGTTTGAAGGGTGTTTGAAGGGTGTTTGAGGGGTGTTTGAGAGGTGTTTGAGGGGTGTTTGAAGGGTGTTTGAGGGGTGTTTGAAGGGTGTTTGAGGGGTGTTTGAAGGGTGTTTGAAGGGTGTTTGAGGGGTGTTTGAGGGGTGTTTGAGGTGTTGAGGGTGTTGAGGGGTGGTTGTGGGGTGTGTTGAGGGTGTTTGAAGGGTGTTTGAGGGGGTGTTGAAGGGTGTTTGAGGGGTGTTTGAGAGGTGTTGAGGGGTTTGAGGGGTGTGTGGGGGTTGTGGGGTGTTGAGGGGTGTTTGAGGGGGTGTTTGAGGGTGTTTGAGAGGTGTTTGAAGGGTGTTTGAGGGGTGTTTGAGGGGTGTGTTGGTGGGTGTTGAGGGGTGTTTGAGGGGTGTTGGGTGTTTGGGGTGTTTGGGGGGTGGGGTGTGAGGTGTTTGAGGGGTGTTTGAGGGGTGTTTGAGGGGTGTTTGGGGTGGGGGTGTTGGGGGTGTTGGGGTTGGTGGGTGGGGTGTTGAGAGGTGGTTGAGGGGTGTTTGAGGGGTGTTTGAGGGGTGTTTGAGAGGTGTTTGAGGGTGTTTGAGGGATGTTTGAAGGGTGTTTGAGGGGTGTTTGAAGGGTGTTTGAGGGTGTTTGAGAGGTGTTTGAGGGGTTTGATGGGTGTTTGTGAGGTGTTTGAGAGGTGTTTGAGGGGTGTTTGAGAGGTGTTTGAAGGGTGTTTGAGGGGTGTTTGAGGGGTGTTTGAGGGGTGTTTGAGGGGTGTTTGAGAGGTGTTTGAAGGGTGTTTGAGGGGTGTTTGAGGGGTGTTTGAAGGGTGTTTGAAGGGTGTTTGAGGGGTGTTCGAGGGGTGTTTGAAGGGTGTTTGAAGGGTGTTTGAGGGGTGTTCGAGGGGTGTTTGAAGGGTGTTTGAAGGGTGTTTGAAAGTGGAAAGGTGTCGAAAACTTTTAAAGGATGTTTGTGGAGTGTTTGAGTGATGTTTTAGGGTATTTAGAAAGTGTGAACAAGAAGGAAGGTTGAGGTAAGAGGAAGTAAAAAAGAGTTCAAGGAAGAGAGGGAGGGGGGTTTAGGGGTGGGAGAAGGAGGTTGGAGGGAAGAAAGGTTAAGAAAAAACTAAAAATGAAAAAAAATTAATGGAAGTCAGAACGACAGGAAAGGGAAGAGGAATGAGAAAAAAATAAATACGCAACACTGCAATTGAACCTGTGATCTTCTGCTCGAAGATGTCAAAAGAGTCGTCGGTTCTATAGAAGCTGAGAATGAAGATTCTCTCTTTATCAGTCTCAACCTCACTGATAAGATTGATTCTGAATCTGTGTGTGTGTGTGTGTGTGTGTGTGTGTGTGTGTGTATGTGTGTGTGTGTGTTTGTGTGTGTGTGTGTGTGTGTGTGTGTGTGTGTGTGTGTGTGTGTGTGTGTGTGTGTGTGTGTGTGTGTGTGTGTGTGTGTGTGTGTGTGTGTGTGTGTGTGTGTGTGTGTGTGTGTGTGTGAACGTGCTTGCTACTTTTCTCTGGCGACTAAAAACTAAACCAGTCAGCTCCCTCTGGCGAATAACGACAAATACAAGGATGAGAGACCTTAGAATATTGCTGTCAAGGCCCATGCGGTCATGAGTGAGAAACTTGATAAGATCTTTGGTGTTGCTGTGCTCAGGATGCAAACTCATGCAGTTCTCTGTTGTTGTTGGTGGTGTTGTTGGTGGTGTTGTTGGTGGTGTTGTTGGTGGTGTTGATGGTAGTGTTGGGGGTGGTGGTTCTTTGTTGATGGTGGTTGGTGGAGTTGTTGATGATGGTTGATGGTGGTGGTTGTTGTTGGTAGTGGTGGTTGCTGTTGGTGGTGTTGTTGGTGGTGTTGGTAGTGGTGGTTGGTGGTGGTGGTTGGTGGTGTTGTTGCTGGTGGTAGTGGTGGTTGTTGTTATTGGTATTGTTGTTGGTGCTGGCTTTCTTTAGGGTTAGGGTGGTTATTGTTGGGGGTTGTTGTTAGTGATGGTAGTTGTCGTTGTTGGTGGTTGTTGTTGTTGGGGGTTGTTGTTGGTGAGAAATGTTGTTGGTGGTGCTTGTTGTTGTTGTTGTCTTAATTTTTCATTCAAAAAAAAGTTTGTATTTGTTTGTTGTTGTATGCAAAAGATGGGAAGCAAATTGTGGTTGGTTGTGTTGGCCCTGCACAAACATAAAAATAAATTGATCAATTACAGACGAGAAAAAAACACACTACACACCCACATCCCCCACACAGTGCCTTTGAATGAAATGCTCAAAAGCGCTATACAAATGATAGTGAATGGATATGAATAATCCATCCACACATCCACCCATCCACACATCCACACATCCACACATCCACACATCCATTCACCCACCACATCCACCCACTCACCTCATCCACCAACCAGCCACATCCACCCACCAACCACATCCACCCATCCACACATCCACCCACCCACCACATCCACCCACCCACCCCATCCACTCACGAACCACATCCACCCACCCACTACATTCACCCACCAACCACATCCATCAACCCCATCCACCCACTCCATCCACCCATCCACCCACTCACCCACCCACCAACCCACTCCATCCACCCACCAACCCACTCCATCAACCCACCAACCCACCCCATCCACCCACCATCCCACTCCATCCACCCACCAACCCACTCCATCCACCCACCAACTACATCCACCCACCAACTACATCCACCCGCCCACCACATCCACCCACCCCATTCACCCACCAACCCACCCCATCCACTCACCATCCCACTCTATCCACCCACCAACCCACTCCATCCACCCATCCACCCACCAACCCACCCACCGATCGAATCCTCTTCGCCTCCAAAGCCGTTGTAGGGAGGTAGGTGACAGAACTTGTCCTCGTACGACTTGACCTTGGCCAGAAACTTGACCTTGGGAACGCATTCTGGAGTCTTTGGAGGAAGAACCTCCTTTTGGTCTTTGTCCCCACAACCACTCCATACCTCCCTCTTTGTCTTTTTCTGCGTTTGTGTGTGTGTGTGTGTGTGTGTGCGTGTGTGTGTGTGTGTGTGTGTGTGTGTGTGTGTGTGTGTGTGTGTGTGTCTGTGTGTGTGTGTGTGTGTGTGTGTGTGTGTGTGTGTGTGTTGTGTGTGTGTGTGTGTGTGTGTGTGTGTGTGTGTGTGTGTGTGTGTGTGTGTTTGTGTGTGTGTGTGTGTGTGTGTGTGTGTGTGTGTGTGTGTGTGTGTGTGTGTGTGTGTGTGTGTGTGTGTGTGTGTGTGTGTGTGTGTAGGATGTTTCATGCAACTAACCTTTTCCTTTTCTTTGGTTGGCAAAGGACACTCTGCTGGCGTGAAGTCAGCTGTGGAAGGAAAATAAAATGCCTAAAAGAAAAAAAAAGTGAAAAAAAAAGAAAAAAAAAGAAAAAAAAAGAAATAAACCTAATTAAAAATGTTGAAAAAACTAAGTTAACAAAAGCAAAAAATACACCTTGAAAAATGGAAAAAAAAAAATGAAAACAAAATAAAAAAGATTGAAAAAATTTAAAAAAATTTAAAAAATGAAAAAAAAAACGAATAGTTAATAGTCAGTGAATGTTGCGCTCATAAACGACAGACAGCGTGTAATGCAGTGGGTGTTTTTATAGCGCACAACTTTGAAACTCACTTATCCCATACTTGCTCCTGTAAAACTGCTTGGTGAACTCATCCATGTCGTAAATGGTCACCTTGAGTGCAATGACGTTTAATTATTTTGATAAATTATTATAAATGAGCGCTATAACAATGTGTTCATTCATTCATTCATTCATTCATTTACTCATTCACTCATTCATTCATTCATTCATTTACTCATTCACTCATTCATTCATTCATTCATTTATTTACTCATTCACTCATTCATTCATTCATTCATTCATTCATTCACTCATTCATTTATTCATTCATTCATTTATTCATTCATTAATTCGTTTATTTATTCATTTATTCATTCATTCGTTCATTTATTCATTCATTATAAACAATGAATGAAGACATTAAAAATTAGAGATGATTTGATTATGAATTATGGTTGGAACACCTATGAATTAGATGATAACTAATGATAATTTATAGCTGGAATATATCTAAGTGGCATATGGAATGATAAGAAGAAAGTATGAGTATTATAAATTATGTTAATAATAATAATATAATAATAATAATATAATAATAATAATAAGAAACAATGTTTTTTTAAATTGTTATTGTTGTTGTGAATAATATAGCGCCCACCTTTTTATTGAAGATGTTGAGAGAGGTTCCAATGCGGAGGTCGCAGTCGGTGTAGTTGTTATCGACCACGCGACCAGTCTGTGGCAGTGATGGTTGTAGCGCTTGTGGTTGTGGCGGTGGTGGTTGTAGCGCTGGTAGTTGTGGCAGTGATGGTTGTAGCGCCGGTGGTTGTGGCAGTGATGGTTGTAGCGCTGGTGGTTGTGGCGGTGGTGGTGAGCACATTAACAAACACTAAAAATCTCTTAAAACACCCATAAACCTCCCAAAAGCACAAAAATGGCCGTCATCACCCTTCAAAACACCAAAGTTTTCATCCCAAACTCATCCAAAATGTTTTCAAAAACCACCTTGAAACTCCTCAAAACCCGTCCAAAAAATACCAAAAACTCCACGAATACCCCTGAAAACCCACTCAAAAACCCCTATAAACCCATTCAGAGACATATCTAAAACCCATCAAAAACCCACTAAAAACCCGTCCAAAACCCGTCCAAAACCCACCAAAAACCCACTAAAAACCCGTCCAAAAGCCGCTCAAAAGGCACTACTAAGGCCCCCAAAACGCCTGAGGCCACCTCATTGGGGTCCAAGAGGTAACGATAGTCCCATTCGCCGTTGCTGAGGACGTTTAAAATGCTGTGGTTGCTCGACTCGCCGATCCTCCTCATCGGCGCCAACTCCTTGGGAACTTTCGAACGCCTCAGAAAACAAGGAACGTTGTCTCGTCCTGAGTTGGGCCTTTGGAGGGTGGAGATTGAGAGGTTGAAGATGGATTGAAAGTTTGGGATAAGTGTTTTGGGATGGGAAGGTTTAAGATAGGATGGATGGGGGTAGGAAAGAGGGATTTGAAACGAGAGAAGGGATGAGGATGGAAGGGTTATGGATGAGATAAAAGAATTAAGGATGAGAAAGGTGGAAGGGGAGAAGAAATGTGGGTTTGGGAAGAGGTTTTGAGTCAGAGAAAGACTCCAAACCTTCAAAACTACTCTAAAAATCACCCAACTACACCATAAAACCACCACACCCCAACCACCACAAAATTCAAGAACTCTACACCTCTCAAAAACACCACACTATACCACACCACACTACATCATCCCACACCACATCACACCATACCACACCACACTGCACTGCACCCCACCACACCACACCACACCACACCACACCACACCACGTCACACCACACCACACCACACCACACCACACCACACCACACCACACCACACCACACCACGTCACACCACACCACGTCACACCACACCACACCACACCACACCACACCACGCCACACCACACCACACCACACCACACCACACCACTCACGGCAGCACTTCCACCAATTCGATGGTGTCGTCAGAGAGGAAGTAGTGCAGCAGGAGCTGATGAAGGTCACCAAAGAGGGTGGCCCGGTCGTCCCAGTAGCAGAAGAACCTCAGCACCAAGGGGTCTCGCTGAAAGAACTGCATGGAGTTGAGATGGTCCGTGTTCTCCGACCGTGGCTTCCTACCGTTCCTTTCCCCGAACTGGAGGGAGGGGAATTTGTGTAGTGGTGGTTGAAGTAAATTATAAGGGGGGTGAGGGGGAAGGAGATTGCTGTGGTGGTGGTTGGAGTAGGGTTATTGGGGGTGAAAGAGGGAGATTGCTGTGGTGGTGGTTGGAGTAGGGTTATTGGGGGTGAAAGAGGGAGATTGCTGTGGTGGTGGTTGGAGTGAGGTTATTGGGGGTGATGGTTGTTTAGTGGACAAAAGGATTAAGGGGGGTAGAAAATGGTGGTTGTTCAGTGGGGGAGGGGGAGAAAAAGTTTGGAAAACAACTTAGTTTTACAGTATCTCGTAACATCCACAGAAATATATCAAATCCTCCTTTTTCCAACCAGCCACCCTCCAAATCCTCCCTCCAACCACCCACCAACGAACACCTCCTCCAACCACCCACCCGCAAATACTTCCTCCAACCACCCACCAACCACCCACCAACGAACACCTCTTCCAACCACCCAGCAGCGAACAGCTCTTGCAACCACCCACCAACGAACACCTCCTGCAACCACCCACCAACGAACACCTCCTGCAACCACCCACCAACGAACACCTCTTGCAACCACCCACCAACGAACACCTCCTCCAACCACCCACCAACGAACAGCTCTTGCAACCACCCACCAACGAACACCTCCTGCAACCACCCACCAACGAACACCTCTTCCAACCACCCACCAACGAACACCTCCTCCAACCACCCACCAACGAACACCTCCTGCAACCACCCACCAACGAATACCTCCTGCAACCACCCACCAACGAATACCTCTTCCAACCGCCCACCAACGAATACCTCCTCCAACCACCCACCAACGAACACCCCCTCCAACCACCCACCAACGAACACCTCCTGCAACCACCCACCAACGAACACCTCCTCCAACCACCCACCAACGAACACCTCCTGCAACCACCCACCAACGAACACCTCCTGCAACCACCCACCAACGAACACCTCCTGCAACCACCCACCCACCAATTCCTTCTCTTTGAAGACGATGGGCAGGGGGAGGGGTGGATTGAGAATAACTCCCAGCTTTTTGTAGAATATTGAGAATAACTCCCAGCTTTTTGTAGAATCCCTTGGTGAACTGGTCACAGTTACATAGCTTGTATGCCTTTCCAAACACCTCCACCTCAGCTCCCAAGTTGAAATCCTCCACCGTGTAGAACTCCTTACTGACGGTTCGAGGTTGGCTTGTTCATCTTTTAGATTTTATTTTGTTTACAGAATTTTCGAAAATTAAAAAAAAATTTAAGAATTTTTTTTAATTAAAAAAAAAGTTCAGAATTTTTTTTAATTAAAAAAATTAATTTAATTTTTGTTTAAAGAATTCCAAAGATTTTTAAAGGATTTTTTAAAATTCATAATGTGAATAATCAGTGGGTATTGATTGTATAATGGAAGATTAAACAGGCATTTCCGTAATATATTAACAGTAGAAATATTAACTTTATCACAAGTCCTATGACTTGGGCGACTAACCTCTGTGATTTATCACTTAGGGATAACTCGGACTGATTGAAGACTTTATTGAACGAAAGAAGAAAGGAAAAAAAAGAAGAAAGAATGATGGACGAGGGATGGATGAAGGACGGAAGAAAAATGGAAGAAAGATGGAAGAAAGATGGATGAAAGATGGATGAAGGATGGAAGCAAGATAGAAGGAGCGATTGAATGAAGAAATGGATGAATGAATAAGCTGCAACCTAGATGGCTGAGGCTTTGGAATTTTCTGGCGTTTGACCAACACACCTGATGGGAGGAAGGATGGGTGGGTGGATGGATGGATGGATGGGAGGATGGGAGGATTGGAGAATGGATGGATGGATGGGAAGGTGGATGGATGGATGGATGGGTGGATGGATGGGAGGATGGATGGATGGATGGATGGATGGATAGGTGGATGGATGGATGATTGGGTGGATAAAAAGATGGATGGATGGATGGATAAAGGGATGGATGGATGGGAGGATGGATGGATAGATGGATGGATGGATAAAAGTTGGATGGGTGGATGGATGCATGGATGGATAGATGAATGGATGGCTAGATGGATGGATGGATGAATGGATAGACGGACAAAAAATGGGTGAATCTATGGAAGTGGTTATGAAGGATGAGTGAACGGATTGGTGGGTAGAGGCTGACAAATGAGCACCATAAACTGAAGCGGTTTAATGAAATGAAAAAAAAAAATTAATATTAGAATATTTTTGAAAAAAAATTGAATACCATTTTGAGGAAGTAGGAAAAAGTAGGAAATGGGATAATTATTGAAAAATAAAAAAAAAACAAAAAAAGAAAAGTATTGAAAAAAAATGAATAACAAAATGGGAGAAGAAAAATACAGGAGAAAAAAATGGAAAAATGGGTGAAAAATGAAAAAAAAACCCTGGTTGAGGCTGGAGTTTTTCATCCTCGCCTCCACAATCATCATCGAGTCATCCTCCAGGTAAAAATAAATTTTCACCTGATGACGATAATAATGATAATAATGATAATAATAATAATGATAATAATAATAATAATAATAATAATAATAATAATAATAATAATAATAATAATAATAATAATAATAATAATAATAATAATAATAATAATAATAATAATAATAATAATAATAATAATAATAATAATAATAATAATAAAAATAATAATAATAATAATAATAATAATAATAATAATAATAATAATAATAATAATAATAATAATAATAATAATAAATAATAATAATAATAATAATAATAATAATAAAAATAATAATTATTATTATTATTATAATTATAATAATAATAATTATTATTATTATTATTATTATTATTATTATTATTATTTTTATTATTATTATTATTATTATTATTATTATTATTATTATTATAAAAAAAAAAAAAAAAAAATAATAATAATAATAATAATAATAATAATAATAAAAATTATAATAATAATAAAAATAACAAAAACAATAAGAAAGAAAGAAAAAAAGAAAAAAAATAAAAAGAATAATATTGGAATAACTAAAAAAACTAATTAATTGAATTTTTTTTAATAATATGAAAAATAATAAAATTAAACTAAAAAATAAAAAAAACTATAAAAAAAACTGAAAGAATAAAAAAATAAAAAAAAATAAATCAAAACAGTGAATTCCACCTCCTCACCTTCCTCTTCCTGGACGTTCCTTCTCTCAGTTCCGTGACGGTTTCTTGGAAGAAGGCATCGAAACTCAACACCTTCTTCGACAGTTCCATGTTGCAAGAGAATGATGGCTCCCCTGGGGTGGGTGAAGATGGGTGGGTGGGTGAGAATGGGTGGGTGAGGATGGGTGGGTGAGGATGGGTGGGTGGGGATGGGTGGGTGAGGATGGGTGGGTGAAGATGAGTGGGTGAAGATGGATGGGTGGGGATTGGGGGTGGGTGAGAATGGGTGGAGATTGGGGGTGGGTGAGATTGGGTGGGGATTGGGGGTGGGTGAGAATGGGTGGAGATTGGGGGTGGGTGAGAATGGGTGGGGATTGGGGGTGGATGAAAATGAAGATAAGTGAGAATGTAGGTGGGTGAGTGAAGAGGTGGGTGAGTGAAGAGGTGGGTGAGTGAGAAAAAAAGAGTGGAAAAAGATGGTGATGAGTGGATAAATGGATGATGAAGGGTGGATAGATGGATGATGAGGGGTGGATAGATGGATGATGAAGGGTGGATAAATGGATGATGAAGGGTGGATGGATGGATGATGAAGGGTGGATGGATGGATGATGAAGGGTGGATGGATGGATGATGAAGGGTGAATGGATGGATTATGAAGGGTGGATGGATGGATGATGAAGGGTGGATGGATGGATGATGAAGGGTGGATGGATGGATGATGAAGGGTGGATGGATGGATGATGAAGGGTGGATGGATGGATGATGAAGGGTGGATAGATGGATGATGAAGGGTGGATGGATGGATGATGAAGGGTGGATGGATGGATGATGAAGGGCGGATGGATGGATGATGAATGGTGGATGGATGGATGATGAAGGGTGGATAGATGGATGATGAAGGGTGGATAGATGGATGATGAAGGGTGGATGGATGGATGATGAAGGGTGGATAGATGGATGATGAAGGGTGGATGGATGGATGATGAAAGGTGGATAGATGGATGATGAAGGGTGGATGGATGGATGATGAAGGGTGGATAGATGGATGATGAAGGGTGGATGGATGGATGATGAAGGGTGGATGGATGGATGATGAAGGGTGGATGGATGGATGATGAAGGGTGGATGGATGGATGATGAAGGGTGGATGGATGGATGATGAAGGGTGGATAGATGGATGATGAAGGGTGGATGGATGGATGATGAAGGGTGGATGGATGGATGATGAAGGGTGGATGGATGGATGATGAAGGGTGGATGGATGGATGATGAAGAGTGGATAGATGGATGATGAAGGGTGGATGGATGGATGATAAAGGGTGGATGGATGGATGATGAAGGGTGGATGGATGGATGATGAAAGGTGGATAGATGGATGATGAAAGGTGGATAGATGGATGATGAAGGGTGGATAGATGGATGATGAAGGGTAGATAGATGGATGATGAAGGGTGGATGGATGGATGATAAAGGGTGGATGGATGGATGATGAAGGGTGAAAAGACGATGATTGGAATTTGTAGGTGGAAACGGATGAGGGTGAAAATAAAGATGAGTAAAGGGCGAAAAAAATTTCATTATTAATGAAATTGAATTTTAGAAAAAACCGAAATGATTTCAAAAACTGAAAAAAAGGTAAAAAACATAGAAAATATATTCCTACAAACAACACCAAGTAACATAAACCATCCGAGAAAACACCAATCCATGCACAACCAGCACCAATCCATGCACAACCAGCCCCAATCCATGCACAACCAGCACCAATCCATGCACAACCAGCCCCAATCCATGCACAACCAGCCCCAATCCATGCACAACCAGCACCAATCCATGCACAACCAGCACCAATCCATGCACAACCAGCACCAATCCATGCACAACCAGCACCAATCCATGCACAACCAGCACCAATCCATGCACAACCAGCACCAATCCATGCACAACCAGCACCAATCCATGCACAACCAGCACCAATCCATGCACAACCAGCACCAATCCATGCACAACCAGCACCAATCCATGCACAACCAGCACCAATCCATGCACAACCAGCACCAATCCATGCACAACCAGCACCAATCCATGCACAACCAGCACCAATCCATGCACAACCAGCCCCAATCCATGCACAACCAGCACCAATCCATGCACAACCAGCACCAATCCATGCACAACCAGCACCAATCCATGCACAACCAGCACCAACCCATGCACAACCAGCACCAATCCATGCACAACCAGCACCAATTCATGCACAACCAGCACCAATCCATGCACAACCAGCACCAATCCATGCACAACCAGCACCAATCCATGCACAACCAGCCCCAATCCATGCACAACCAGCACCAATCCATGCACAACCAGCACCAATCCATGCACAACCAGCACCAATCCATGCACAACCAGCACCAATCCATGCACAACCAGCACCAACCCATGCACAACCAGCACCAATCCATGCACAACCAGCACCAATCCATGCACAACCAGCACCAATCCATGCACAACCAGCACCAATCCATGCACAACCAGTACCAATCCATGCACAACCAGCACCAATCCATGCACAACCAGCACCAACCTCTGGGAAGAAAAGACTTAGTAGGGGTTTTCCATTGGAAAAGTCTCCGCTCGCCTCCAATGCCTGGCCTGTGCATGCCTGTTTCCATGGGTAGGCCATTGATGGTGTCCATGAGGTGACTCTTGTGGAAGCGAGCAACACCCAACTGGAGGTGGTGGTGATGGTGGTGATGGTGGTTGTAGTGATGGTGGTGATGGTGGTTGTAGTGATGGTGATGATGGGGATTTTAGTGATGGTGGTTGTGGTGATGGTGGTTTTGGTGATGGTAGTTGTGGTGATGGTGGTTGTAGTGATGGTGGTGATGGTGGTTGTAGTGATGGTGGTTGTGGTGATGGTGGTTGTGGTGATGGTGGTTGTAGTGATGGTGGCTATGTGATGGTGGTTGTGGTGATAGTGGTGAAATTGGTGGTGATGGTGGTTGTGGTGTTGTGGGGGTGATGGTGGTGTTGTGGGGGTGATGGTGGTGTTGTGGAGGTGATGATGGTGTTGTGGGGGTGATGGTGGTGTTGTGGGGGTGATTGTGGTGTTGTGGGGGTGATTGTGGTGTTGTGGGGGTGATTGTGGTGTTGTGGGGTGGTGAAGTTGGTGAAAATTGTTCGTTTTTTTCTTCACTTTTCAACTTTTCATGAAACTCGTTTAGATGGTTTTTTTTCCATACCATTCGTTTCCAGTGACTTTCAAAGACGATTAAAAATTTTTTTTCAATTTTCATGCAAAACTTCCTTTTAATTTTACTTCAAAAACCTTTTTTTGAGATTTTTTTCAGAATTAAAATTTGATAAACTGACGAAAAAAAACCTTAGTTTCGAAATAAAAATGCATTTTAAAACAATGAAACCCGAAAAAAATTATTGTTGCTAAATTAAAGCTATATGAAATATAGTTAAAATAAGTTCACTTTTTTCAACTAAAAATTTAATACAAATCTTGCCTTTTGGTTGAATGTGCTTCCAGGTAGGAAAGGCAGGGCCATTTTTTGTTTTTTTTAATGCTCAAGTCAATAAAATATTTCAAAAACAAACCACGTTGTAATACGTTCCGACAGACGCCATCAATCGGCTGCTAAGACGACGCTGTAATGATATAGCGAATAATTTTAATGAACGTTTAAAACCTTGTAACAGTATGAAAAGATATAATGGATAAAACTTTTATAGAACTTATTATCTTTTCTCACAAAACTGTCTAATTTCCACAGAGTTGAGTAATTGAGAAGTATTTGCACACTTTTCTAATCTAATCTAATCTAATCTAATCTAATCTAATCTAATCTAATCTAATCTAATCTAATCTAATCTAATCTAATCTAATCTAATCTAATCTATTCTAATCTAATCTAATCTAAGCTAATCTAATCTAATCTAATTTGATCTGATCTAATCTAATCTAATCTAATCTAATCCACTCCAATCTATTCTAATCCAATCTAAGCTAATCTGATCTAACCAAATCTTATCATTTTCCTAATCCAAGCTAATTCAATCTCATCATTTATATAGCGCTGATTCCACACTGTTCAAAAGTTCTCTGCTAAGAACTGTTGAAACAACAACCTTTTAAGGGCTTTACAAAATGAAAGAAAAAAAGTAAAAGTGGTGAGATTGGGAAGAAGAGAGTTCTATAGAAGGGGCCCACATTAGGAAAGTGCAGATTTAGCATAAGTACTATTGGAAGGTGTCCTAAAAAATGAAAATAAGTAGATCTCAGTCCCTTACGAGGAGGCAACTTAAAAAGTCAGCTAAGTAGGTAGGTGAGTGATTATTTTTTCATTTCAAACATGAGTGCAGATTAACCAAATCTAATCATTTGTATATCGCTGATCCACACTGTTTGAAAGCGCTTAATTCTCTGTTAGAACTCTCACCCCCCCCCCCCCCCCCAATCTCATCTTTTTTACTTTTCTGCCCTATTAATGTAAACTTTATTGTTAAAACAGTTCGTAGAGAGAGCCTCTTCAAAGGTGAGCAAACAACGCTATACAAACTCTCCAATCAGAATCTTACACATTAGCTTTGGCTTCATCAATATTTCCAGTGGTTTTAATATTTCACATTTGCACTATTTCAGCCAGAATTAAAGTAAAAAAAATTCTAAAAACATGAACAAAGTTATTATAATCTTCCCTTCAAGGGCTCTCAAGCCACGCAACACCCATGAATTATGTTTGTTTCGAACATTTTGAGACGTGACCTTCATACGTCCTTCAATGAACACAACCATGAATGCTTCCTTCCTTCAACAACAGCTAGCCGCCTTCGACCACGAAGTACCGTTGAGTTTCCATACAGAAAAGGCAATGTCATTTATCGTATTTATTATGCTAGTCGAAAAACATTTCAAAAATCAACCCATGCTGGAAAAATTTCACACAGACGCCATCAGTGATACAATGAACAAAAAAACTTTATAGTTCAAAGAACAGCATTGCATACACAAAGCCATCGCAGTGTTGACTTCAATGACGCATGGCTATTTCGGGTGAAAACCCTGAAATAGTTATTGGTGGTCCCTGATTAATATCTTGACTAACGCATTTTGATTAAATGTCAACTTATTATTAAGAGTGTGGACTAAGCGCTAAAGAAATGATTTGATAAGATATTTTAAGTTTTGAAAGAGCAGACCTTGAATAATATCTTGAAGGTAATATTTTTAAATTAATTTTATCTAAATTAATTATTTTATTACATTAAAATAATTTTTATTGAATTTATTTTATTAAAATTTATTTTATTTTATTAAAATTTATTTTGCTTTATTAAAATTTATTTTATTTTATTAAACTAATTAAAATGTTATTTATCAATATTCGATTTTTATTGATGGCATGTACGTGCAGCAAAGGTTGTTAATTAAGCACGCTGATTGATTGTTGATATTCATCGACCCTTATGCGTCCTTAATTAATTTTCACGTTCAGAGTTCTTGTCTGGGGTTGATTTCGTGGGTGGCGAGGTACTGAATCCAGAAATTCCTCAATGCCTCTACCTTCTGCCAGTCGACCAAAGACCAGAAGTCATTGACGTGGTCGGCGCGTCTGAATTGGTGCTGGAGGTAGTACGCGTGTTCCCAAATGTCGATGACCAAAATGGGTAGGAAGTTTTGTGACACAGGGCAGTCCTGGTTGTAGGAGGGCATGATAGAAAGCTGCTGCTCCGCAGAGCTTCCGTTCATCACCAGCCACACATATCCCGAGCCAAAGAGCTTGAGCGACTCCGCCGTGAAGAGGTCCTTGAAGGCCTGGAAACTTCCAAAGTTGGCGTTGATCACTTCCTCCAGTTCGCTAGATGGCGCCCTAAGAATCCTCGCCTCGTTTGGAGACATAATGCTCCAGTAGAAGGCGTGGTTGACGTATCTGTGGCGTTTGACGTTGGAATGGTCTAAATAGCGACCTAATTTCGAATTTTTAATGAAGTCAAACACTTTGCAAACGGGGTTAGAAGCTATAAAAATGAAAATAAAATGTTAAAACATTATTTTGATACAATACAACACAAGTACAAAATATTATTATAGCGGCATCAACCACGAAGGGTTTCAATTTTTATTATTATTATTGGTCTTATTGTTTATTTGTTATTATCACGATAGAATAAAAGTAATAAAAAAAATAATAATCAGAGCGAACCCTCCGGCGTTGTTCTTAATGGATGTTTTGTACTCGTCAGGAACATCGTTGAGATAATTGAGAATCTCAAAAGGAGATTTGGCAGATAACTCGTCCGATTTCGCCTGCAAAGTTTTTTTTCCGAAATAATATTTTTTGAATATAAATGAAAAAGCAATGTTATATTTTTTTCTACAAAGATTAGATCAATTCTTTAATCCATGTTTACATAATTTGGCTTAGAGCTTAGAAGAAATTCAGTCGAAAGGAGGCAAAGTTCACAGGGCAAAGATCTCATTAGCATTTGGAATTTTCGAGAAAAATTAAAAAAAATGGCTGAAATAATAATTAAAACAATAAAAAAATAAGGTCACGCTAAAAGTACTTGTAATCACAATTTTTCCATATAACGTAGTGCGCATATAAAGAAAGGAAATTTGATGCGTATTGCGATCTTTCCGCAAAACTTGTGAAGTGTCCAGAATGTTTTTGCAATATTCCGTTGAATATTTTTATTGAAGGAAAAATTCCAAAGAATTCATTTGCAATTATATTTTATTCACTTTTTCTTTTAAACTCTCGAATTTTTCAAGCATTAATATTTAAATATCTCACGGCATCCACTCTGACGTCAGCACGGCGCACGGTTAATAGTTTAACGGAAAAAGAAAGCATTGTTGCACGAACCTGTCTCCACTGTCTCAAGAAGTTGTTCATCTTGGTGGTGTAGCCCTGGTGGTGGCCAAGGTAGTGAGCCTTCATGGTCGACAGCCCAATATACGGCTCCAAACTCGACAAATTATACGGCAATTCTGGCAAAGCATATTCTGCAGACCTTTCAAAAACATATTCGAAAGGAGCTTTGGCCTGTATATTTAGAAAAAAAATGAAAAGCTGGAGAAATAGCAAAAGTGACATGACCTTTAACATCTTTACTGCTGAATTAACTTTTCAATTTTAGTGTTGGGCGTGTTTCTCGCCACGTATACATCAAGCTACATGCAAGCTTTTTTTGATATTTAAAAAATATAAAAAAATTTCACGCTAAAAAAATAATCAAATTTTCACTTAAAAGTGTTTTTTCAGTTACAATTAATTTTCTTATTTAAAAAAATATTTCGTGAAAATTAGACGAACGAATAAATGGAAAAGACCTAGGTATTGTTGATTTTTTGGTTAAAAGATTCTAGAAACAACCAATTTGCGAATCTTTCGGAAAACCCGTATCTTTTATTCAAATTAGATGAATGGATGGGTGGATATGCAGATGAGGAAAAAAAATAATTTCGTCGTTAAGCATGAAAAAAATAAAAGTATTAAAAAATTCCTGCAAGATTTGAGATCTGTCATAAAAATTTAATGTCGTGCGCATTCTTTTTTTTAAACTCAAATATTTTTTCTTGTTTAAATTTTGTTTTTTTTTGCTCAAAATTTTGCAATAATTACAACTGCGATCAAATATTTTTTGCCGAACAATCGACCGAGCGAGAGATCCGGATGTGAGAATTATAGTTTAAGCAATCCTTTGTTACCATTCTTATTGGTTTTTATATAGTCTTCTTCTTTTTGTTTTTTTGTTATTTTATCTTTTTTTTCGCCAAACGACCCACGTCAAAGTACTAACTTTATTCCTTTAGTTCGCTAAGATTGTTCCTCAACGACGCCCTGCTGAGGCACAAAACATAAGCACCCCCCACGCATTCACCCAACCCATCCCCCCCCCCCCCACCCCCGCATTCACCCAACTCACTCCCTACGCACTCACTCAACCCACTTCCCACGCATTCACCCAACTCACTCCCCACGCACTCACCCAACTCACTCCCCACGCACTCACCCAACTCACTCCCCACGCACTCACCCAACTCACTCCCCACGCACTCACCCAACTCACTCCCCACGCACTCACCCAACTCACTCCCCATGCATTCACCCAACCCACTCCCCACGCACTCACCCAACTCACTCCCCACGCACTCACCCAACTCACTCCCCATGCATTCACCCAACCCACTCCCCACGCACTCACCCAACTCACTCCCCATGCACTCACCCAACTCACTCCCCATGCACTCACCCAACTCACTCCCCATGCATTCACCCAACCCACTCCCCACGCACTCACCCAACTCACTCCCCACGCACTCACCCAACTCACTCCCCACGCATTCACCCAACTCACTCCCCACGCACTCACCCAACTCACTCCCCACGCACTCACCCAACTCACTCCCCATGCATTCACCCAACCCACTCCCCACGCACTCACCCAACTCACTCCCCATGCACTCACCCAACTCACTCCCCATGCACTCACCCAACTCACTCCCCATGCATTCACCCAACCCACTCCCCACGCACTCACCCAACTCACTCCCCACGCACTCACCCAACTCACTCCCCACGCATTCACCTAACCCACCCTCCACGCATTCACCCAACCCACTTCTCACGCATTCACCAAACCCACACCCCACGCATTCACCCAACCCAACCCACTCTCCACGCATTCACCCAACCCAACCCACTCTCCACGCATTCACCCAACCCAACCCACTCCCCATGCATTCACCCAACCCACTCCCCATGCATTCACCCAACCCACTCCCCACGCATTCACCCAACCCACTCCCCATGCATTCACCCAACTCACTCCCCACGCATTCACCCAACTCAATCACCACGAATTCACTTTCCACGAATTCACCCAACTGAATCATCCACAATCTATCCAACTCAACTATACAAACACTCACCAGCTCACCCATCTACCATCAAAGTCGCACAAAAAGTTCATCCAATCAACTCATCTAGCCACCCATTCATCCATCCACTCATTCATCCATTTTAAAATCCATCTATCCATCCATCCATCTATTCATCCATCCATCTATCTATTCATTCACCCATCTATCCACCCATCCATCCACCCATCCATCCATCCACCCATCCATCCACCCATCCATCCACCCATCCATCCATCGATGCTTGCGCACGGCATAGACACCTCTTGGAATACATTAGCATGTCTTTGAGCCCTGGTCTCCTTCCTCGCACCATTACGCAATTAAACTGCCCGCCTTATCTTCATTCTTTCACTCCTCCTTCCATCCTTCATTCCTTCACTCCTTCTCTCATCTTTCATTCCTTCATTCCTTATCCCACTCTTCATTCCTTCAATTCTTCTTACCTCCTCCTTTCTTTTTCTCCTTCCCCAGTGCTTCATACCATCTTCCTTCTTTCATTCAGTTCCACGATCATCATTTCTCCATTCATTTATCCACCATTTCATGTCTTATCCCCCATTCACTTGCTCCTTTATTTTATCCTCTCTTCTTTCATTCCATGACCATCATTCATTCATTCATTCGTTAATTAATTGATTAATTAATTCATCCATTAATTAATTAATTAATTAATTAATTCATTAATTCATTAATTAATTAATTCATTCATTAATTCATTCATTCATTCATTCATTCATTCATTCATTCATTTTTTCATTTCATAATTTTTTTATATTCCTTCTTCACTCATTTGTTTCTATATTTTTGTCATTTTCATCAATTCATTCTTCCGTTTTTACCTCCATCTTATTCTTCTGTTCATCTCTCTTCTTTAACTAATTAAAAAAATTCCTTCATTATTTCTCCCTCATTCATTCCTTCGTTCCTGTATTAATTAATTAATTAATTAATTAATTAATTAATTAATTAATTAATTAATTAATTCATTCATTAATTCATTAATTAATTAATTAATTAATTAATTCATTCATTCATTCATTCATTCATTCATTCATTCATTCATTCATTCATTCATTCATTCATTCATTCATTCATTCATTCATTCATTCATTCATTCATTCATTCATTCATTCATTCATTCATTCATTCATTCATTCATTCATTCATTCATTCATTCATTCATTCATTCATTCATTCATTCATTCATTCATTCATTCATTCATTCATTCATTCATTCATTCATTCATTCATTCATTCATTAATTCATTAATTCATTCATTCATTCATTTATTCATTCATTCATTTATTCATTCATCCATTCATTCATTCACTCAATCATTCATTCTTTCGTTTATTCATTCGTTCATCCATTAATGAATTCATTCATTCATCTATCTTTTCATTCATTCATAAATCGATGAATTCATTCGTTCATTCATTCATTCATTCATTCACTCATTCCTTCATTCATTCATTCATTCATTCATTCATTCATTCACTCATTCATTCATTCCTTCATTCATTCATTCATTCATTCCTTCATTCATTCATTCGTTCATTTATTCATTCTTTACTTTTTCATTTTCTTCCTCCTTCTTCCCTTTCTTCCTCTTCCTTTCTCCCACCCTCCTTTGAGCCTTCGTTTTGTAGATTTCATTAAATCAATTTTATGAAGATTTTGTTAAATCAATTTTGCAATCAAAATTAATTTTTTTTTTTTAATTTTTTTATTTTCATTTTTATTCAATCCTAACTTATCCACATCTTTATTAAAAATCTTTTTCACTTTTTTTTGAAGTTTCAATTTTTTTCTTTTTTCCTTCATTCATTATCCCATCTTTTCATCTTTCCATCATCCACTTTCCATCCTCCATCTCTCATCATCCATCTCCCATCCTTCATTTTCCATCTTCCATCCTCCATCCTCCTTCCTCCATCTTCCATCCTCCATCCTCCATCCTCCATCCTTCATCCTCCATCCTCCATCCTCCATCCTCCATCCTTCATCCTCCATCCTCCATCCTTCATCCTCCATCCTCCATCCTCCATCCTCCATCCTTCATCCTCCATCCTTCATCCTCCATCCTCCATCCTCCATCCTCCATCCTCCATCCTTCATCCTCCATCCTCCATCCTCCATCCTCCATCCTCCATCCTCCGTCCTCCATCTTCCATCCTCCATCCTCCATCCTTCATCTTCCATCCTCCATCCTCCATCCTCCATCCTTCATCCTCCATCCCCCATCCTCCATCTTCCATCCTTCATCTTCGATCCTCGATCCTCCATCCTTCATCCTCCATCCTCCATCCTCCATCCTCCATCCTCCATCCTCCATCCTCCATCTTCCATCCTTCATCCTCCATCCTCCATCCTTCATCCTCCATCCTCCATCCTCTATCCTCCATCCTCCATCCTCCATCCTCCATTCTCCATCCTCCATCCTCCATCCTCCATCCTCCATCCTCCATCCTCCATCCTCCATCCTTCATCCTCCATCCTCCATCCTCTATCTTCCATCCTCCATCCTCCATCCTCCATCCTCCATCCTCCATCCTCCATCCTTCATCCTCCATCCTCCATCCTCCATCTTCCATCCTCCATCTCTCATCATCCATCTCCCATCCTTCATTTTCCATCCTCCATCCTCCATCCTCCTTCCTCCATCTTCCATCCTCCATCCTCCATCCTCCATCCTTCATCCTCCATCCTCCATCCTCCATCCTCCATCCTCCATCCTCCATCCTCCATCCTCCATCCTCCATCCTCCATCCTCCATCTTCTATCCTCCATCCTCCATCCTCCATCCTCCATCCTCCATCCTCCATCTTCCATCCTTCATCCTTCATCTTCCATCCTCCATCCTCCATCCTCCATCCTCCATCCTCCATCTTCCATTCTTCATCCTCCATCCTCCATCCTCCATCCTCCATCCTCTATCCTCCATCCTCCATCCTCCATCCTCCATCCTCCATCCTCCATCCTTCATCCTCCATCCTCCATCCTCCATCCTCTATCTTCCATCCTCCATCTTCCATCCTCCATCTTCCATCCTCCAACCTCCATCCTCCATCCTTCATCCTCCATCCTCCATCCTCCTTCCTCCATCCTCCATCATCCATCCTCTATCCTCCATCTTCCATCCTTCATCCTCCATCCTCCATCCTCCATCCTCCATCCTCCATCCTTCATCCTCCCTCCTCCATCCTCCATCCTCCATCCTCCATCATACATCCTCCATCCTCCATCCTCCATCCTTCATCCTCCATCCTCCATTCTCCATCCTCCATCCTCCATCCTTCATCCTCCATCCTCCATCCTCCATCCTCCATCCTTCATCCTCCATCCTCCATCCTCCATCCTCCATCCTCCATCTTCCATCCTTCATCCTCCATCCTCCATCCTCCATCCTCCATCCTCCATCCTTCATCCTCCATCCTCCATCCTCCATCCTCCATCCTCCATCCTCCATCCTCCATCCTCCATCCTCCATCCTCCATCCTTCATCCTCCATCCTCCATCCTTCATCCTCCATCCTCCATCCTCCATCCTCCATCCTCCATCCTCCATCCTCCATCCTCCATCCTCCATCCTCCATCCTCCATCCTCTATCCTACATCCTCCATCCTCCATCCTCCATCCTTCATCCTCCATCCTCCATCCTCCATCCTTCATCCTCCATCCTCCATTCTCCATCCTCCATCCTCCATCCTCCATCCTCCATCCTTCATCCTCCATCCTCCATCCTCCATCCTCCATCCTCCATCCTCCATCCTCCATCCTTCATCCTCCATCCTCCATCCTCCATCCTCCATCCTCCATCCTTCATCCTCCATCCTCCATCCTCCATCCTCCATCATACATCCTCCATCCTCCATCCTCCATCCTTCATCCTCCATCCTCCATTCTCCATCCTCCATCCTCCATCCTTCATCCTCCATCCTCCATCCTCCATCCTCCATCCTTCATCCTCCATCCTCCATCCTCCATCCTCCATCCTCCATCTTCCATCCTTCATCCTCCATCCTCCATCCTCCATCCTCCATCCTCCATCCTTCATCCTCCATCCTCCATCCTCCATCCTCCATCCTCCATCCTCCATCCTCCATCCTCCATCCTCCATCCTCCATCCTTCATCCTCCATCCTCCATCCTTCATCCTCCATCCTCCATCCTCCATCCTCCATCCTCCATCCTCCATCCTCCATCCTCCATCCTCCATCCTCCATCCTCTATCCTACATCCTCCATCCTCCATCCTCCATCCTTCATCCTCCATCCTCCATCCTCCATCCTTCATCCTCCATCCTCCATTCTCCATCCTCCATCCTCCATCCTTCATCCTCCATCTTCCATCCTCCATCCTCCATCCTTCATCCTCCATCCTCCATCCTCCATCCTCCATCCTCCATCCTCCATCCTCTATCCTCCATCCTTCATCCTCCATCCTCCATCCTCCATCCTCCATCCTCCATCCTCCATCCTCCATCCTCCATCCTCCATCCTCCATCCTTCATCCTCCATCCTTCATCCTCCATCCTCCATCCTCCATCCTCCATCCTCCATCCTCCATCCTCCATCCTCCATCCTCCATCCTCCATCCTCCATCCTCTATCCTACATCCTCCATCCTCCATCCTCCATCCTTCATCCTCCATCCTCCATCCTCCATCCTTCATCCTCCATCCTCCATTCTCCATCCTCCATCCTCCATCCTTCATCCTCCATCTTCCATCCTCCATCCTCCATCCTTCATCCTCCATCCTCCATCCTCCATCCTCCATCCTCCATCCTCCATCCTCTATCCTCCATCCTCTATCCTACATCCTCCATCCTCCATCCTCCATCCTCCATCCTCCATCCTCCATCCTTCATCCTCCATCCTCCATCCTCCATCCTCCATCCTCCATCCTTCATCCTCCATCCTCCATCCTCCATCCTCCATCCTCCATCCTCCATCCTCCATCTGCCATTCTCCATCATCCATTTTCTTTTTTTTTTTCATGTTCAATATATTTTGTTTGATGGTTTCAAAAAATGCCCAATTTTTCATCCAGCCACTACCCATCTATCTAAATGCTCATTCTCCATCCACCCATCCACCCACCCATCCACCCACCCATCCACCCACCCATCCACCCACCCATCCACCTATTCACCCACCCATCTACCTACCCACCCAGCTACTCATTCACCCACCCACCCACCCACTTACCAATTTACCTTACACCCACCCATCCACCTACCCATCCACTTATCTAACTACACATCTACACACCCATCCATCCACCCACCTACCCACCTACTTACCCACCTACTCATCCACCCACCTACCCATCCACCCACCTACCCATCACCCACCTACCCATCCACCCACCTAATCATCCACCCACCTACCCATCACCCACCTACCCATCACCCACCTACCCATCACCCACCTACCCATCCACCCACCTACCCATCCACCACACATCCATTCACCCACCAAACCAACAACACACACACCCACCTACCCATCCACCCATCCACCCATCAACTCGCCCACTTATTCACCCACCCCACCCATCCACCTACCCACCACTCATCAATTTTACCACCTTTCAACCCATCTTCTCTTTTTACCATCCATCAATCTATCCTTTGTGAAGGTTTTTATGTTATTTCTTCTAGCCAACAATATATTATTCATTCATTTATCTTTTCAAACATCCATCCATCAATCCATCCATCCATCCATCCATCCATCCATCCATCCATCCATCCATCCATCCATCCATCCATCCATCCATCCATCCAATCATCCATCTATCCATCCATCCATTCGTTCATTCATCCATTCCTCCATTCATCCATCCATCCATTCGTCCATTCATCCATCCATCCATCCATCTATCTATCCATCCATTCATTCATTCCTCTATCCATCCATCCATCTATTCATCCATCCATCCATCCATCCATCCATCCATCCATCCATTCATCCATCCATTCATCTATCCATCTATTCATCTATCCATCCATCCATCCATCCATCCATCCTTCCATCCATTCATCCATCCATCCGTTCATCCATCCATCAATTCATTCACTCATCCATTTATTCATTCATCAATCCATCAATACCTCTAATCAATTGTCCATTCACTTATCCATCCAACCATTATTTTCTATACCTATTACATCATCCATCCTTTCACCCATCTTCATAGACACTCATCCATTCTTCCATCCATCCAACTAAGAACTCATCCATTCTTCCATCCATCCAACTAAACGCTTCCCCATTCTTCCATCCATCCAACTGAGAATTCATCCATTCTTCCATCCATCCAACTAAACACATCCCCATTCTTCCATCCATCCAACTAAACACTTCCCCATTCTTCTATCCAACTAAGAACTCATCCATTCTTCCATCAATCCAACTGAAAACTCATACATTCTTCCATCCATCCAACTGAAAATTCATCCATTCTTCCATCCATCCAACTGAGAATTCATCCATTCTTCCATCCATCCAACTGAGAACTCATCCATTCTTCCATCCATCCAACTGAGAACTCATCCATTCTTCCATCCATCCACCTAAGAACTCATCCATTCACCCATCCATCCAACTGAGATTTCATCCATTCTTCCATCCATCCAACTGAGAACTCATCCATTTTTCATCCATCCAACTGAGAATTCATCCATTCTTCCATCCATCCAACTGAGAATTCATCCATTCTTCCATCCATCCAACTAAACACTTCCCCATTCTTCCATCCATTCAACTAAGAACTCATCCATTCTTCCATCCATCCAACTGAGAACTCATCCATTCTTCCATCCATCCAACTGAGAACTCATCCATTCTTCCATCCATCCAACTGAAAACTCATCCATTCTTCCATCCATCCAACTGAGAACTCATCCATTCTTCCATCCATCCAACTGAGAACTCATCCATTCTTCCATCCATCCAACTGAGAACTCATCCATTCTTCCATCCATCCAACTGAGAACTCATCCATTCTTCCATCCATCCAACTGAGAACTCATCCATTCTTCCATCCATCCAACTGAGAATTCATCCATTCTTCCATCCATCTATCCAACCAACCATTATTCAGCCATCCATCACTCGACGCTATTATTCGTTCCAAGTACAAAATCATTCTCCAACTCCGCCAAGTGTTACTCTGATAAACAACCAACCAACCAACCAACCAACCAACCAACCAACCAACCAACAGACCAACAAACCAACCATTCATCCATCCGTCAATCCATTCACTAACCCATCCATCCATTCATCCATCTATTCATCCATCCATTCATCCATCCATTCATCCATCCATTCATCCATCCATTTATTCATCCATCCATCCATCCATCCAACCATCCATCCATTCATCCATCCATTCATCCATTCATCCATCCATTCATCCAACCATTCATCCATTCATCCATCCATTCATCCATCCATTCATCCATCCATTCATCCATCCATTCATCCATCCATTCATCCATCCATTCATCCATCCATTCATCCATCCATTCATCCATCCATTCATCCATCAATTCATCCATCCATTCATCCATCCATTCATCCATCCATTCATCCATCCATTCATCCATCCATTCATCCATCCATTCATCCATCCATTAATCCATCCATTCATCCATCCATTCATCCATCCATTCATCCATCCATTCATCCATCCATTCATCCATCAATTCATCCATCCATTCATCCATCCATTCATCCATCCATTCATCCATCCATTCATCCATCCATTCATCCATCCATTCATCCATCCATTCATCCATCCATTCATCCATCCATTCATCCATCCATTCATCCATCCATTCATCCATCCATTCATCCATCCATTCATCCATCCATTCATCCATCCATTCATCCATCCATTCATCCATCCATTCATCCATCCATTCATCCATCCATTTATCCATTCATCCATCCATTCATCCAATCAAACAACTCCATATTTTCATTTTCCGGTGAATCCTGCCTAACACTCCAAAATCAACACTGCCTTTTGATGAAAAAAGTAACATTTGACTTCCCATCTTCATCATCCTCTTCCTCTTCTTCCTCCTTCTTCCTCCTTCCTAATCTTTTTTGTCCTTTTTCTCTTTTTCCTTCTCTTCCTTTCCTTTTTTTTCCTCCTCCTTCTTTTCCTCCTTCTCTTACTCATCATCATCATCATCATCATCATCATCACCATCATCATCATCATCATCATCATCATCATCATCATCATCATCATCATCATCATCATCATCATCATCATCATCATCATCATCATCATCATCATCATCATCATCATCATCATCATCATCATCATCATCATCATCATCATCACCATCATCATCATCATCATCATCATCATCATCATCATCATCATCATCATCACCATCATCATCATCATCATCATCATCATCACCATCATCATCATCATCATCATCATCATCATCATCATCATCATCATCATCATCATCATCATCATCATCACCATCATCATCATCATCATCATCATCATCATCATCATCATCATCATCATCATCACCATCATCATCATCATCATCATCATCATCATCATCATCATCATCATCATCATCATCATCATCATCATCATCATCATCATCATCATCATCATCATCATCATCATCATCACCATTGCCGATCAATCAAATCGATGCATTGTTATTTTCTCAGCTTCAAGACAATACAACCGTAAAAAAGCTTCCAGAAGGATATTTCTGGAAGATTAATTCTAGAAGTATCTTTGTGGGAAGATATTTCTAGAACATTTGTTCTGGAAGAATCTTCCCGAGATGTTTTTCTAGAGGGAGTTTTGTAAGAGAGATGTTTACTTGTGCGATAAGAATGATATCACAAAACGTCTTTTTCCAACAAACATGGGAATTTTTCATAAATTCAATTTTGCAAAACAAAAAATTCAAAAAAACTGCAAAATTATAAATCGTGTTGTTTTTCTTGCAAAGGTTTTATTAATATAAAACAGGCATGAATAAATGATTGGAGACAGGAGCAAGAGGCGCTGGAGTATTTGACGAAAATCACAATAAAAATATTATAAAAAACTTTTGAAAAAAAACAAAAAAATTGTTTTTTTGCAGTTAATTTGTAAAAGAAATGAAAATCAAAGTGGTAAAAAACTTGAGAAGTTTTGAAAAATGAGATTTAAAACGTGTATTTGTAGAGCCAAGCATGGAATGGATGACATTTTGAAGGGAAACATTGAAAGTTTGAAAAAAAAACTATTAAAAAAAAAAGGTGTAGGAAAATTGAAACAAAATGAGACAAAGTAAACGAAATCTGACTGAAGAATAACTAACAGAAAACAAAAGATAACCAGAAAAACAAAACAAAAAAACAATTGAAAAATTAAAAAAAATAGCATAACAAAAAATAAAAAAAAAAAAGAGTGAGGGATGAACGGGTAGATGGTTAAGCTTGGTTGCCTTCGTCACGCTCTGTCGCATGCCACTTAAAAACAGCCAAAGCAAAACTTTCAAGCGATCAATCAAGCCTGCAACAATCAAGCCGCAGTTAAATCAAGCGTGAATTTAATTAGTCTTCCAATTAATCACGTGACATAGGATTGATAGACAACTCACACCAAGTCTGACTGGCCCAGTGGCGCTGCTGTTTTTTTTATTATTTTTTGTCTGGTTTTTTGTTTTGTATGTGGTTTTTTAAAGTTTTTTTTGTTTTTTATGTGAGTTTTTTGATGTCTTTTTTGTTTTTTTGTGTTTTTTCGTGTTTTGTGCTTGTAAATTTAAATTTTGTTTGTTCGTTTCTTTTATTTTTCAATTATCTTTTTATTTTTTTGCATGTTTTTTGTTTGTGAATTTTTTTTGGGAAATTCACGAATGTATAGTTTTTTTATCAACCTGTCACTCAGTAAAATAACCAGCCAGCCAACCAGCCAACCAGCCAGCTAACTAACCACTAACCAACCAACAGCCATCCAAAAACCATCCAACCAACCAAGCAACCAACTAACAACTACCCAACAACCATCAAACAACCACCAATTCACCAACCATTCAACAACCACCAATTCACCAACCATTCAACAACCACCAATTCACCAACCATCCAACAACCACCAATTCACTACTCATCCAACAACCACCAATTCACCAACCATTCAACAACCACCAATTCACCAACCATCCAACAACCACCAATTCACCAACCATTCAACAACCACCAATTCACCAACAATCCAACAACCACCAATTCACCACCCATTCAACAACCACCAATTCACCAACAATCCAACAACCACCAATTCACCACCCATTCAACAACCACCAATTCACCAACAATCCAACAACCACCAATTCACCAACCATTCAACAACCACCAATTCACCACCCATTCAACAACCACCAATTCACCACCCATTTAACAACTACCACCACGTCAACCAATAAACCCAATTCACCCCACACAAAAACAGTTTTTTCCTCCATTGCTTCATCCATCCCTTCTTCATCTTCTTTCCATCTTTTCTTCCATCATCTTTTTTTTTATCCCATCCCTTCCTTTTCCTTCCTCCATTAAACACCTTTTTTTCATATATTTTTATTTTGAAATTTTTCAAAAGTCCGAAACTCCTTTGAAGTGATCGAAAAATTTGATGTTTTTTTGCCAGTTTTTTTGCTGTACCAGTACTCACGTTTTTTTTAAATTGAATTTATGAAAAAAATTTATTTAAAAAAAATGGGTTTATTTTTTTAGACACAACCACTAAACCTCTGACAAAAAACTTTTCTAGAAGTTTATTTTTTTCATGGGTTTTTTTCTTCCAAAAACCATAAAGTTGTATCATCCATGAAATTTCTGATCTTGCCACAAAATTTCTGATCCGTTTTTTTTTCTAAAAACATTTTTTTTGTGAAAATCTTTCGGTCAAAACGAATTAAATGAAAATTCATTAAATAAATCCTAAAAAACTCATTGAAAAATAATTTGAAAAATTATTCAAAAAACATTTGGAAAAACCTAACAACAAAGTTTTTTTGTTTTTTTTCTTCCGAAAATGAATCACGCGTCATTATCTCTCATAAAAATCATTCTTATTTTACCGATCAGAATAATTTTTTTTGTAACCAAAATAAAAAATAAAGAATAGTTTTTATTCTCATAATCTGAAAAAAAAATTCCAAAATAAAATAATTTTTTTTCCAAAACAAAAAAATAGAGATTTTTCAAAATAAAAACGATTTTTTTTCATAATTTCTGAAATAAATATTTTGCAAAACCTTTTTTTTCATGCCTGTTCATGCAGATTAACATTTTCAGTTTTCTTTTCCTTCTTTTTCTGAAAACAAGAAAACACAATCAAGCGCCGAAAAAACAACGCACCAGCTCCCGCAAAAATACATTACCGCCTACACAGCTGAAAAAAAAAACTTTAAAAAAAAACGAAAAAACACTAAATCCAAAAACTAAAAAAAAACGAAAAAAGAAATTTATTTTATCATGAATCCAGAAAAACTCCTGCCTTTTCTCGCGCCGATATATACGCCAGCAAGTCCCTGCGGAGAAGTTCTTACATAAATTCGACAGAGGGCGCTTATGTAAATAAGTGCTTCTTATCAGTTCTTTGCACGCAGATAATATAAGTCCAATGTAACAAAGGTGGTGTGGTGTGGTGTGGTGTGATGTGGTGTGGTGTGGTGTGGTGTGGTGAGGTGTGGTGTGGTGTGATGTGGTGTGGTGTGATGTGGTGTGGTGTGGTGTGGTGTGGTGTGGTGTGGTGTGGTGTGGTGTGGTGTGGTGTGATGTGGTGTGGTATGGTGTGATGTGGTGTGGTGTGGTGTGGTGTGGTGTGGTGTGGTGTGGTGTGGTGTGGTGTGATGTGGTGTGGTATGGTGTGATGTGGTGTGGTGTGGTGTGGTGTGGTGATGTGGTGTTTTGTGGTTTGGTGTGGAGTGATGTAGTGTAGTGGTGTAGTGTGGTAGTATATCGTGGTGTGGAGTGATGTGGTGTGGTGTGGTGGTGTGGCGTGGTGTGGTGGTGTGGCGTGGCCTGGTGGTGATGTGATGTGATGTGGTGTGGTAGGGTTGATGTAGTGGTGGTGGTGCGTTGGATGATTTTGGTGGTGCTCCTGAAGAGTCTGTTATCATCATTAAATAACTCGTTCGATTAGTAGAGCTCCAGGTGGTGGTGATGATTTCGGGAGAATGGTGGTGAAAAGGGGGAATGATTAGTAGGTGGGGGTGAGGGTGAAGAAGGTGGAAGCGATAAAAATGGAAAAAGATGGTGATGATGGTGATGATGATGATGATGATGATGATGATGACGATGATGATGATGATGATGATGATAGTGATGATGATGATGATGATGATGATGATGATGATGATGATGATGATGATGATGATGATGATGATGACGATGATGATGATGATGATGATGATGATGATGATGATGATGATGATGATGATGATGATGATGATGATGATGACGATGATGATGATGATGATGATGATGATGATGATGATGATGATGATGATGATGATGATGATGATGATGATGATGATGATGATGATGATGATGATGATGATGATGATGATGATGATGATGATGATGATGATGATGATGATGATGATGATGATGATGATGATGATGATGATGATGATGATGATGATGATGATGATGATGATGATGATGATGATGATGATGATGATGATGACGATGATGATGATGATGATGATGATGATGATGATGATGATGATGATGATGATGATGATGATGATGATGATGACGATGATGATGATGATGATGATGATGATGATGATGATGATGATGATGATGATGATGATGATGATGATGATGATGATGATGATGATGATGATGATGATGATGATGATGATGATGATGATGATGATGATGATGATGATGATGATGATGATGATGATGATGATGATGATGATGATGATGATGATGATGATGATGATGATGATGATGACGATGATGATGATGATGATGATGATGATGATGATGATGATGATGATGATGATGATGATGATGATGATGACGATGATGATGATGATGATGATGATGATGATGATGATGATGATGATGATGATGATGATGATGATGATGATGATGATGATGATGATGATGATGATGATGATGATGATGACGACGATGATGATGATGATGATGATGATGATGATGATGATGATGATGATGATGATGATGATGATGATGATGATGATGATGACGATGATGATGATGATGATGATGATGATGATGATGATGATGATGATGATGATGATGATGATGATGATGATGATGATGATGATGATGATGATGATGATGATGATGATGATGATGATGATGATGATGATGATGATGATGATGATGATGATGATGATGATGATGATGATGATGATGATGATGATGATGATGATGATGATGATGACGATGATGATGATGATGATGATGATGATGATGATGATGATGATGATGATGATGATGATGATGATGACGATGATGATGATGATGATGATGATGATGATGATGATGATGATGATGATGATGATGATGATGATGATGATGATGATGATGATGACGATGATGATGATGATGATGATGATGATGATGATGATGATGATGATGATGATGATGATGATGATGATGATGATGATGATGATGATGATGATGATGATGATGATGATGATGATGATGATGATGATGATGATGATGACGATGATGATGATGATGATGATG
>OX387259.1:4863952-4875952 GCA_947562095.1 Branchellion lobata
TGTGTGTGTGTGTGTGTGTGTGTGTGTGTGTGTTTGTTGTGTGTGTGTGTGTGTGTGTGTGTGTGTGTGTGTGTGTGTGTGTGTGTGTGTGTGTGTGTGTGTGTGTGTGTGTGTTTGTGTGAATGTACTTGAATGTATGCTTCTTTGTACGTGTTCCGAGGGGAGTGGTGGTCTGTATACTATTAAAGGTTTAAGTAGTATTTGCTATCGCTTCTGTGTGTGCCTGTTCAATGTGCTTGTATGCGGGCCGTTGTATGTGTGCTTGTATGTGTCGTTGTATGCTTGGTTGTATGTGTGGTTGTATGTCTTGTTGTATGTGTGGTTGTCTGTGTGGTTGTTTGTGTTGTTGTATGTGTTGACTGAGTGTATGTCCAAATGCCAATGCTCTTGTATCCGTACCTATCCACACTAATGAGTGTGGATAGGTCAGTGTGTATGTGTGGATATGTTTGAATGTCTGTGTGGATGGAATGTTTGTGTGGCTGTATGTGGGACTGTTTGTGTGGCTGTGTGTGTAAAAGTATGTGTAGATGGGCGTGCATGTACGTGTGCATACGTGTGCACGTGATGTGTACACAACTTGCACACACAATGAACGATTGACACGGAGCGAGTTTGTGTTTATGGTGATCAGTCGTCATCATCATCATCACCACCCTCAGCTTTTATTATTTTTTTTTTCTAATTTTTTCTTTTTCATTTGCTCATTCATTAGTGGTTTCTTTTTTTTTTTTTTTGTAATTTTTCGTAACTTCCTTTTCTATTTCTTCTATTTTTTATTTTTCATTCTTTCAAGGTTATAATACTATTATCTACTCATTTCATTTTTTTATTTAATTTCTTTCGTTATTTTTTCGATTTATCACTTGTTTTTGTTTTTTTTGTGGTTTTTGATTCATTTTTTAATATTTTTTTCTCGATAAATTGTTTCGAGTTACTTTCGTTTTTGCAAAAAAATCAATAAAAAAAAAATTTAATTTTTATTTTGAACCTTTGAAGTCGAATAGCAACTTTCTTTAGAAAAAACTTTATTTTGCAAAAGTTTTTTTGATTAAAAAAAATAATTTTTAAATTTTTCAGAAACTTTGTTTTTTTTATTTTTCAAAAAGATGTATTATTTTATTTTTCAAAATTTTTTTCCAATAAATTTTGTTTGAATTGATAAAAAAACAATTTTTTTCTCGAATTTTTATTTTATAAAATATTCAAATGTATTTTGCTTGAAAAACTTATATCGTATTTATTTTTTCAAAAATAAATTTTCAATGATTAAAAAAAAATTCATAAACAGTTTTTATACAGATCAAATATCAAAATTTTATTAAAAAACAAAAAAAATTTTTTACAGAAAAAAAACTATATTGAAAAACAATTTTCTTATCAGGAATATTGATGTTTATTCGAATATTTTGAATTTAACTTCATGAAAAACTTTTATTTTTTCTTCTATTCCACACGAGATTTGCACATCAAGCCACTGGAGCAGTTGATAAATCTTCCAGATATAACTGACAAAATTGTAAAAAAAAAAAATATTTTCAAGAAAGTTTTTATTTGAAAATTTTTTTTCAATCATTTTTCTTGCCATTAATTTTTGTTTTTTTGCCGTTTTTTTCTATTTTTAAGTAAAAAAATTGTTTTCAAGTTCGAAGTGGAATTTTTCTATTAAGTTTTTGGTTTTACTTTTTTTTTGTTTTCTTGATTTCAGTTTCCAGTTTTTCTACCCAAAGTTTTTTTTTGAATTAAAGGTTCTTTCTAGCCAAAGAATCAAAACTTCTCAAATCTTTTCTACTTTTGATCCACGTGATGACCATGCGTGGTTTCGTGCTCATTCTAATAAGTGCATAAATGGATGAATGTATGAATGGATGAATGGATGAATGGATGGATGAATGCATAGATGAATGGATGGACCAATGAATGAATGGATGAATAGATGGATGAATGGATGGATGGATGTATGGATGAATGAATGAATGGATGAATGGATGAATGGATGGATGAACGGATAGATGAGTTGATGAATTAATGAATGAGTGAATGAAAAAATTCGTTGATGTAAATTTGATGAACTATCGAATTATACTTATAAAAACTCATTGTTAATAATCAACCAAAACACTGGAAAACTGATCAAACTAAAAAAAACGAAAAAAAACATTGAAGAGAAAAAAAAAGCTCGGAAAATAGAGTTGTCGATTTTGGGGAAAAAAACTCAGTGCTGAAAAAAAACTTATTTATTGTACCATACTTAACTCTTTATTCCAGTTTTTATTTTCTTAATGACGAAATAAACCTGAAAAATAGTTTTTTATTAGTTTTAATGTTAATTCTTTCATCTTTTGAGATTTTTCATCATTGTATATTTGATTTTTTTGTTTTTTTCGTCAGCTTTACAAGTTTTCATCAAACTTTCAATTCATTTATTTTGTTTTTTAAATATTTTTTTTGTTTTTTTTCTCAGTCTCAGTCTTTTTTTTCTCAATAAACTCTTTCATAACTTTCATTTTTACATGAAATAAATAAAAAAAATTGATCTGTTATTTAATATTTATTTGATTTTAATTTTTCATATTCTTATTTCATTATTAATGTGTATTTTTTATTTTTCTCACTCTTTGTTTCATCAAAAACTTTTTTTGAATTTTCTTTTTGTTATTTTTTCTATTTTTTCTATTCAGCCTTCATTTTTTTTTTCATTTTTTATCTTTTTTTCAATACCATTTTCCTTATCACCGCTTCTCAGAAGCGTAATCCACACCAAGTTTGTCGAGAATATTATTTTTATGATTTTTATTTTTTTCTTTTTTGCTTAAAATTTTTTTTTTCTTCAACGTTTTTTTACGCTTTTATGAGCTATTTGATTATTTATACACGCTATTTAATTTTTTCAAATCTCCATGTAACCAAATAATTTTTCATTTTTTCCATTTTTTTTACATTTTCATTTTTTTTTCTGTTCATTGAGTTATTTCAATATTTTTTTTCTTCAAAATTAATTTAATTATAAACCAAATGATTTCTTTGTTCCTTAATCACCATCCTTCCGTCATTGTTGTTACAACAAACGCATTTTCACAACACTGTTTTTTCAATATTTTCAAAACTTGGTTTTGTTTCAATTTTCATTTTTATTTTTATCTCATATCTTTTTTTAATGTGTTTTTCCATCAGGTTTATTTTTTAATGTGTGTTTTTATTGTGAGATATTTGTTTTTTATTGTCACCCTCCTCGTTCAGGCACCTTTGAAAAAGTCTCATTTCAGTTTTCACCAAAACTTCAAAATTTCTCAATTTTTTTTTCACCGAAACTTCAAAGTTTTTTAAATTTTTTTCCACCAAAACTTTAAATTTTTCAACTTTTTTTTCTCACCAGCTGAATTATATTAATAATTTAATTTTTCATCCTGGTTCAAATTCCATTCAGAATTCTCATAGTGTTTGATTAATTCTAAACATAATAATTTTTTTTGCCCCTCATATCAAAAGCCACTTTATTCTTTTTTTTTTTTTTTTCTACCTCGATATGAGTTTTTCATTCAAAACACACCATCTATTTTGTTTGTTTTATTTGATTATTTTTCGTCCGCATGATTTTTTTTCATTTTATATTGCATTGGTCAGTACTTTTCTAGCCATGAAAAAAATTATTTTCTTACTTGGAAATAATTTTTGTGAAAAAAAAGAAAAAAAATGAAAAACTACAATTGAATGTTTCTTCAGGAAACTTCAACCATAATTCAGATAATTTTTTTTTGTCGTGAAAATTATTTTGGAAAAAATCAAAAACTAAAAACGATTTATTTTTTATTTTTGGAACAGCAAAATCTCAAATCATCTGAAAAAAACAAAATTTTCCAACTTTGAATTTTTTTCTAATGTAATTTTTTTTCTATCATAATTCCACCCAGCTGTCCTTATCCTTCTAAATCCATTTTTTATGGATGAATAAAAAAACTTGAGAAAAAAAAACTTGATAAACAACCTAGAGTGGGTGTCGTGCAAAAAATACTTTTACTTATGGAATACTTGAACTGACAAATAAAAATTCAAAAAAAAATAATAAAAATAAACAAAAAAAAAAAAAATAAAAATGAACAAAAAATAAATAAAATAAAAATGAACAAAATAAAGATAAAAGTAAAAAAAAAACTCGAAAAATTACTTAAAAATAAAAATTGAAAAACAAAAATGATAGAAAGCTGAAAAAACTTCAAACTTTTGGCATCCTTCATCATCACTTAAATGAATTTTTGTCTCAACCATTCAGGTTTATTTTTCACGTCTGAGAGAAAAACATCCAGCAAGACCAAAACAAAAAAATTAATTTATCAAGTATTGATGAGAAAAATAAAAATAAAAACCCAAAAAATCAATGAAAAAAGTTATAAAGTACATAAGTAGTGGTAAACAAGTTTTTCTTGCAAGCTAAGAAAAATAGAATTATTTATATATGTGCTTGTGTGTGTGTGTGTGTGTGTGTGTGCATGTGTGTGTGTGTGCATGTGTGTGTGTGTGTGTGTGTGTGTGTGTGTGTGTGTGTGTGTGTGTGTGTGTGTGTGTGTGTGTGTGTGTGTGTGTGTGTGTGTGTGTGTGTGTGTGTGTGTGTGTGTGTGTGTGTGTGTGTGTGTGTGTGTGTGTGTGTGTGTGTGTGTGTGTGTGTGTGTGTGTGTGTGTGTGTGTGTGTGTGTGTGTGTGTGTGTGTGTGTGTGTGTGTGAGTGTGTGTGTGTGTGTGTGTGTGTGTGTGTGTGTGTGTGTGTGTGTGTGTGTGTGTGTGTGTGTTTGTGTGTGTGTGTGTGTGTGTGTGTGTGTGTGTGTGTGTGTGTGTGTGCATGGAATATTGATGAAGCTTTCATTGCATGCAGATAAAACCCACCAAGCGTTCGACGTTGTTTTTATTTTAGTATGACCATTCCATTATTATGTTTCCCGTTTTTTTGTTTTTTTTTTGTTTTTGAATTCTCTTTCGAATATTTTCATTAAATAATTTTTTCAACACATACTCGTTAATTTTCTTCTCCATTTTTCCGTATTTTTTCATAGTTTTTTTGTTAGAGTTTTGTTTTTAAGGCAACCATCAGCATTTGTTTTATCAGGTTTTTTATATAGTATTAATTTATTTTTGTTTTGAGTTGTCTTTTTTGTTTTGTTTTTTGTAGCGCTAACTCTAAAATGAATTTCAAGATTTTTACGATCTCTTGGTCAAATGATCGATGCTTTGGTGTGAGGAGGTTGAAGGTTGCATGGAAAAATAGGATGGAAAAAACTCAAAATGAAAAAAAAATACTTTATAAAGAAAAAATAAAAAAATCTGGTAAAAAAAAACATTGAAATACTAAAAGTGAAAAGAAAAAACAAACAAAAGACTGGCGATAACAAAACTGGGGAAGTTCTTTTGAGAAAAAAAGAAAAAAAACAAAAACTGTTTTGAAAAAAGTTTGCAAAGCAAAACCTTCAACTTTCAATCAAGAGGCTTTCAGCAAAAAACTGGAAATTGAAAAACACGTATAGAAATAGTAAAAAAAAAGAAAAAAGTAGAGAACAATTTTTCTAAATAAAAAAAAAATTATGAGGAATTCGAAAAACATAAAAAAAATAAAAAAATAAAAACATGAAATGAAACAAAACTACAAAAAAAATGAAATAAAATAACTGAATGAAATACAAAAAAAAGAAAAAAAAAGAAAATAAAACCTTCAAATGCACACAAATTTTGCACAAAATGGCGAGACACCCAAAAAGCAAAATACGAAATAGCACTCAGAAAAAACGAAACACACAAACAGAAACACACATACAAACAGAAACCTACACACAAATAGAAATACACACACAAACAGAAACACACACACAAACAGAAACCTACACACAAACAAAAATACACACACAAACAGAAACACAAACACAAACAGAAATACACACACAAACAGAAATACACACACAAACAGCAATGCACACAATCAGCAACAGACACAAATAGCAACACACACAAACAGAAACACGCACAAACAGAGACACACAAACAGCAATACAAACAGCAAAACAAACAAATATGAATACACACATGGACATAAGAAGAGCGAAGCCCAGAAAAACAAAAAGGAGAGAGAGTGAAAAATAAAGTAGGCAACATAACACGATGACAGACCCCCACGGTTCAACATGAACACACATAAAAAACCACAGAGAGACGAAAAGACAAAGAAAAAAAAAAGAAGAGAGATGAAAGTAAAAAACAAAAAAAACAAAAATGAATTGAAAAAAAAAATTAGGTATAACATAAAAAAAATAAAGAAAAAAAAGATAAAGAAATATAAAATCCAGAGGGAGACCCAGAGCCAAGCAAACATACGCAGGCACATACAGACACACGAATACACATACAGTCACACGCAGGCACATAGAGACACATGCAGACACACGCAGACACACGCAGACACATACAGACACACACAGGAAAAGAAAGACAACGACATGAAAGCGATGTCTGGATTAACACATCAAAACGATTTGTTTAGCGCGCACTATTGCATTTGTATGGCGCTTAATCCATTTTATTCGCTAAAAAAATTATTTGTGGGGGTTTTGCGAAAACGTTGTTTTCACTAATGAAAATGTTCTTGTAATCAATTGTACTTGAGGATGCTTGGTGACTTTCTAATGTTATCACTACCACTACTACTACTACTACTACTACTACTACTACTACTACTACTACTACTACTACTACTACTACCACTACTACTACTACTACTACTACTACTACTACTACTACTACTACTACTACTACTACTACTACTACTACTAATACTACTACTACTACTACTACTACTACTACTACTACTACTACTACTACTACTACTACTACTACTACTACTACTACTACTACTACTACTACTACTACTACTACTACTACTACTACTACTACTACTACTACTACTACTACTACTACTACTACTATTACTACTTCTCTACCCTTTCAACCACAAATTCTTCGTAACCAAAGCCAAACCATCACAACCCAATCTGCCACAACCACAAACGGAGTCCTCCACAGCACTAGGAAAAATGATAAACTCCAGATTCCGAAAATGCATGAGTAAAACAACATTTTGCATTCGGCTGGCGACCCTTTTTATAGCGCAAAATAGTTTTTTCTGCGCCTTGTTGTGAAACCAGAGGGTCGTAAGGATGATTTGGATGGTCGTTTTTCTAGCAGTTTTTTTATCGAGTTTTGTGGAATTATTTGCAAAAAAAACAAAGCTTCGAACGAAAAAAATTATATTCGATTCTGACAAACTTCCATTTTGCTGATGTTTATTTTTGTTACAAAAAAAGCTTTTTGTTGATCAAATATTGAAGATCTTTGGTGTGCTACAATTTACAAAAACAAAATATATATAAAAAACATTTTAGGCAGAAAAAAAAATGTGAAAAACTCAAAAGGATATATATTAAAAAAAATGATGTAAATCAGAGAGAAAAAACGTGGTGACAAAGAAAGACAAAGAGGGACCTTGAAAGACGGACGCATGTCGGAGATTGAGGATAAAAACGTGAATAAAAAAGAATGGAAGCTGTGGAATCGAACCATTACTTCGAGCAAAATAGAAAAACAAAAATAAAAACTGAATACAAAGAAGAGTAGATGTAGAGGGAGGAGAGTTTAAGTGGAAAAGTGTGGAGTGATTAATTGGAGGAGAGGTTGGAGTGAAACGTAAAGGGAAGCGTGAAGTTAGGTAAAGAGGGACGTAAGTCGGAGATGGACTTAAGTAGAAGAGAATAACTCAAGTCGAAGAGAGACGTAGGTGGGAGGGTGGAAAGGAGAGAAAGTGGGGGAATGGTGAGAGAGTGGGGAAAGAGTGAGAGGGTGGGAGAGAAGGTGTGAAAGTGAGAGAGAGAAGAAGTGGGGAGAGGGTGAATAGGATAGTGTTGAAGGAGAGAGGGAGAGATGAGGTAGAAAGAAGGTGGGCAGGAAAATGTTAAAAAGAGAGAGAGAGGAGGTGGCGAGAGGGTGGACAGGAGAATGTTAAAAAAAGAGAGAGAGGGAGGAGGTGGAAAGAGGGTGAGCAAATGAGTATAAATCATGAGAGATGATGGATTCACGGAGGGTTCTTAATAAGGAATGATTTATGAATCATATTTTGCTGCCAGTTTCATCCCGAAATGTGTTTTCCTTCATTTTTTTTGTTTTCAGTTTTTTCTTCGTTCGTTTTTTTGAAGATTTTTTTGGTGTTTTTTTCGTTTTTGTTTTTATATTTTTATAGGTTTGTGTACATTTTCACTTTTGAGTTTTTATTATTTTGTTTTTGTTATCGAAAAATTTTTTTTTTTAAATTAAGAATTTTTTTTGGAATTAATCTTGAAACATATTTTTCGAGCGCCGGAGTGCAGAGAATTTTGGCGTTTTAAAAAAAAATTTTTTGTTTACAAAATTTACAAATGATTTTTTTTTAAATTACTGAAAAAAAAATCATTTCTGAAAGATAACCCTACTTAAAAATAACTGGTTATGGAATTTGAAAACAAAATTGAAATTCAGTTTTGAAAATCAACCTGCTTACTCACATGATCTTCTCTCCATTTGTCACCTACATGAATCTTTTAGATCCTCTCAATCTGGCCCCTTGCTGCATCAGTCAGTTTTTTTAAACTTCTTCTCTCATCTTCCCATACTGCTCACTACGTATTTAACTCTCTTCCGCACAACCTCTGCTTGTCAAATTCGCTTAAAAACTTTCATAAACTACTAAAAACTCAACTTTACCAAAACCTCTCTCTAACTTGATTTTCAATTGATCCCAAGCGCCTCTGAAGCAAGCTAGTTTGTAAACTGGGCGCTATAAAAATTGTACATTCATTCATTCAAAATTAGAAATTAGTTTAATAGTCTTTTTGATTCATGAAATGAATAAATTTACAAAAGAAAAACTCCAAATAAGTTTAACAAATCAAGTTCTGAAACACAAAAATTGAAAAAAAAAAATTCAACAAAAAAAAATTCTGAAAACAAAAAACTGAAAAAGAAAAAAATTTGGAAGTGAAAGTTGGGGGATGAAAAAAAAGAAAAAAAAAAGAAAAAAAAATTATATAAAAAAAAATTAAAAAGAAAAAAAATTGAAAAAAAGAATTAAGAAAAAAAAAATTGAAATGAACACTTCGAAAAGAGAACAAAAATGAAAAAAAAGAAAAAAAAAAAGAAAAAAAAAAAAAAAAAAAAGAAAAAAAAAGAAAAAAAAGTGAAAAAAATTCTTAAAAAATAATTTAGGCGAAACGTTCTGAGAAAAGAATTTGGGAATTTTTTATGGTGATTAAATTACAACAAATAGGATTTTGTGGAGAAATTGTGTTATTCCTTCGATTCCATCGTGCGATTATTAGATAAGATTATTTATCCGTGGCGGAGTGTGGATTAGATGTGGTTGGATATGGTTGGATGTGGCTGGATGTGGTTGGATGTGGTTGGATGTGGCTGGATGCGGTTGGATGTGGTTGGATGTGGTTGGATGTGGTTGGATGTGGTTGGATGTGGTTGGATGTGGTTGGATGTGGTTGGATGTGGTTGGATGTGGTTGGATGTGGTTGGATGTGGTTGGATGTGGTTGGATGTGGTTGGATGTGGTTGGATAAGAGGTGGTTGATGTGGTGGTTAAATGTGGTAGGTGGATAGAAAAATGAATGAAAAGAAGAATTGATAGATGGATAAAACAATGAATGTATAGATGGATGGATGGATAAATGGATGGATGGATAGCTGGATAGATAGATAGATGGATGGATGGACGAATGAATGGATGGATGGATGGATGGATGGATGGAAGGATGGATGGAAGGATGGATGGATGGATAGATGGATGGATAGATGGATGGATAGATGGATGGATAGATGGACGGATGGATAGATGGATGGATGGATGAATGGATGGATGGAAGAATGGATGAATGTATGGATGGATGAAAGGATGAATAGATGGATGAATGGATGAATGTATGGATGGATAAATAGATGAATGGATGGATGAATGAATAAATGGAGGGATGAATGGATGGATGAAGAGATGGATGAATAAATGGAGGGATGAATGGATGGATGAAGAGATGGATGAATAAATGGAGGGATGAATGGATGGATGAATGGATGGATGAATGGACGGATGGATGAATGGATGGGCGGAGTTTAATAACGAGACGGGAGTCTCAGAAAAAACTGGAAGGAAGTTTGAAGTGTAAAAAACAGAGAGGGTGTTTGTTGTTGAATGTGGGAGCATCATTACTTTTGTTATTGCTTTATTATCATTTTGTTTTATTATTATTATTTTTGTTATTCTTTCTGTAATATAATTGTTATTAATATTATTTTTTCTGTAATAGTATTATCATTGGTTTTATTCTTTCTGTAATATTATTATTATTAGCATTATTTTTTCTGTGATATTATTATTATTTCATTCTTGTCCCTGTTTTATTATTTTTGTTTTAGTATTATCATTGTTTTATGAAAAATGATAATATTCATAATAACAACAGTAACACAAACAATAACAACAACAACAGCAACAACAACAAAAAAAAAAAAAAATAAAATAAAAAAAAAAATAAAATAATAATAATAATAATAATAATAATAATAATAATAAGAAGAATAATAACAATAATAATAATAATAATAATAATAATAATAATAATAATAATAATAATAATAATAATAATAAAAATAAAAATAAAAATAATAATAATAATAATAATAATAATAATAATAATAATAATAATAATAATAATAATAATAATAATAATAATAATAATAATAATAATAATAATAATAATAATAATAATAATAATAATAATAATAATAATAATAATAATAATATAAAAATAATAATAATAATAATAATAATAATAATTTTAATAATAATTAAAAAAAAAAATAATAGTGATCTTTTATCATCATTATAATTGTTATTAGTGGTAGTAGTGCTAGTAGTAAAAGCAGTATGAAACATAGTAACACAAGAAGCCTTCAAATAATAAAACAAAAGATAACCATAACAATGTATTAATAGCATTTTGTGTTATTATTTTTCAACAGTTATCGTGGTTGTGGGCGTTTCAACACACGAAGGACTCACTGCATTTTGCGGGAAAAAAAGAAAGTTTTGCAGCAAAAATAAATACCCATGAAAACTGATATTTAGTCTTTGTGTTGTTTTGTTTTTGGTTTTTCTCTATTTTTTTGTTTTAGTTTAATTTTGTTTTTTGTTTTAGTTTAGTTTTTTTTTCGTTTTTCGTTTTGTTTTCTTGTTTATGTTTTTTATCTTATCGGAATTTATTTTTTTTCAATGTTTTTTTGATTTTTTTTATAGTTTTGTTTGCATTTTTCAGCGCGGTATTTTATGCAGATAGCTTGCCCCTCTTCGCAGTCCAAGTCACAAAATAAATTTTCCTGAATTAATATCACATAAAAAAATGTCAAAAAAATGTGAAAAAAATAAATTGAAGCTATGATCAAAATGTTGATTTTGTTTGGAATTTGTGAGAAAACATAAATAATAAAATAACTTAATAAAAAGAAAAATAAGAAAAATATGAGGGTGACAAAAAAAACTTTTGATAAAATGAAAATGAGAAATAAAAACTGTTAAAAAAAAGTGGAAAAGTTAAAAAAAAAAACAAAATGAAAAGATTTGAGAAAATCAAAATGAAATAGAACCTGTTTAGGATTTGGTTTTTTAAGTTTTTTTCATAAGTTTTGGTTCGTCTCAAAGTTATTTCGGTTTGAAATTTCCGTTATTTCATTTTTTCAAATTTAATTTTTCGGTGATTTTATTAATTTTTTCAAAATGTCTTAGTTTTGAAAAATTTTCCTATTCTACAAATTCCAATCTTTATCAACAAATTCACAATCCAGTTTGTTTTGTTTTCTCTAAACTTCAAAGTAATAATTTTTTTTTCATTTTTGAAACTCAATTTTCATTTTTTTAGACCGGAAAACAATTCCGAAA
>OX387259.1:4876152-4881152 GCA_947562095.1 Branchellion lobata
ATACAGTCACCCATTGAGAGAGGTGAACTCACAGGATAGCACATAACTTCACTTTTAAACTTTTTATTTTTTGAAATGGTCACCTAACCTGCAACTGGAAACGTGAAAAGTCTGGTGCGTAACTGAGTAATAAAGAGGAAAAAGTCGGCAAAATTTTGAGAAAAATAAAAAAAATGAAATTATTATTTTTTTCAATCAAAGTGGAAAAAATGTTAAATTCAAAAACAATTTGAAAAAAAAAAACATAAATTTAAAGTCTCGCAAAACTTTTAGGTTGAAACTGGAAAAATTAAGTGAAAGAAAGTTTGTTTTTGAATGATTTTTGAGGATTTTTTGGAAAAGTTGGAAGCAGTAGCAAAAAAATGGAAATCAGGCACACGGGTTGGCGTGAGTGTCAAAGGCTAATTGGAAAGGAAATATAAAACAAAAACAAAAACAAAACAAAAAAAAAAAAAGAAAAACAAAAAGAAAAAAAAAGGAAAAAAAGGGAAATAAAAGAAAAAAAATTAGAAAAAAGACACGAAAAAAGCATTGAAACAGATTTTTGTGTCCTTAAAACACGAAGGTCTCTTGCCCGGCAGTCGAAGCAACATCCTCCAGCATGTTCGCAACAACACCACCCTTATCTGCAATCACCACCTTCACTAACCGGAACAAAACTCCCCCCCGCACTCCCACCTTCCCCATCACCGCCATCTTCTTCTTCCTCCTATTCCTCTTGTCCTTTTGCACGGGTCGCTTTGGCAACGGTCGCTTTGGCAACGGTCGCTTTGGCAACGGTCGTCTTGGCAACGGTCGTCTTGGCAGCGGTCGTCTTGGCAACGGTCGTCTTGGCAACCGTTACCAACGGCAACTTACCACTCCTTTCCCTTCCAGCCACTTTTCTTGTCCTCTTCCTTGCTTCTGCATCAACCATGGCAACATCGTGCACTGTTCCAAGAAAGATCTGTCCTCCATCCCTCCAGGCATCTCATCACTCTCCATCCAACTCTACTTCAACGGCAATCGCTTCCACTCACACCGTCTTTCCAGAGCCAACTTTTCCGACTTTCCCGTGGTGGAACACCTCTATCTGAGCGAGTGTAACATTCAGTCGATCGAAAAACGAACTTTCGCTGGTCTCAGCAGGCTGAAATGGCTTGATCTGAGCAAGAACCGCATCAAGAACCTCTCTCCAGCCTGCTTCAGCGGTTCCTCGTTAGACCACCTCTTCCTCAACGGTAACAGAGGTCTTCAGCTGGATTCACACGTGTTTGAAGGTCTTCAGACCAAAGGATTGTACATTCACCAGTGCAGTTTGGAGGTGCTCGAAGCTTCGGTCATTGCTCCTCTCAACCACTCCCTCAAGTTCCTCTGGCTCAACAACAACCACCTTTCACACCTCAGTTCTTCCCTCCTACCTTTCTTCTCTCGACTCACGCACTTACGTCTTGGAGCCAACCCGCTGTGGTGCAACTGTCGTCTGCTGTGGCTCAAAGAGTTCTTCGACAGCAACGAAGAAGTTTTCAAAGGGGCTTCGTCTCCCGAATGTTCCACCAACCCCACCAACCCCACTATCACCACCAACCCCACCATCCCCACCCACCCCACCATCCCCACCCACCCCACCAACCCCATCAACCCCACTATCCACACCATCCCCAGCAGTCCTAGCAGTTCCAAAACTTCATTTTTGGCTGCCAAAGCTGTGAACTTTCAGTGTAAAGCGCCATCTTTTGGCAACGCGGAAATTCACTTTGACTCTGACTCAGCCACCCTCAAGTGTCAATCAAGCGGAGATCCCGCCCCTGTGCTGTACTGGGTGGAACCTTCGGGGAGAAGCACTAAGTTTGAGCCTGGTGGCAGGACCAGAAGAAGAGGCAGGAAGGGCATCCATGAGGAAGAATTAAACAGCCACAATAGCCACATCAGCCACACCAGCCACAACAATCACGTCAGCCACACCAGCCACAACAATCACGTCAGCCACACCAGCCACAACAGCCACAACAACCACAACAGCCACTCCAAGAAGCACCACAGAAAGGGAGGTCACAAACGAAAGAACAGACGAGAGCGACTGCAGCGCAGAGAGGCAGAGGGCAAGCTTCTAGCCCGTCATTCTGCCTTCCTCACCAACCAAGCCTCCCTCATAGTGTCAAACCTTTCACGTAGAAGAGGCAAAAATTTTCGCGAAGAGGAAAAAGCGATGCACACGAAAAACAATAATAAAAATAGAAAAAACAACAATAAAAATAACGAAAATAATAATATAAATAATAACAATCGTATAAACAATAAAAAAAATATAAATGAGCTAGGTAGCAATGCAGACAAGGACAAAGAAGGAGAGGAAGAGAGAGACACAAGGGGATGGGAGGAAGGAGCATACACTGGTATGTTCATTTGTATCGCTAAAAATGCCGCTGGAAATTCGACCTTGACTTTCAAAATTACGTGGCCCCCTTCATCATCATCATCATCGTCATCATCGTCGTCGTCATCTTCATCATCACCATTACTATCATCACCATCATCGTCATCATCTTCCCCATCTTCTTCTTCTTCGTCTTCATCATTTTCACATTCAACTGCCGTCCAATCAATACAAAACAGGCCAGCCATCCGTCCGAGCGTCAATAAAAAAAATAACAATTCAAAGAATAATAATAATAATAATAACAATAATAATGAAAATAATAAAGAAAAAAATAAAAACAAAAAATATAACAACGAAATCAACAACGAAGATGACGACGATGATGATGACGAGAAAGAGGAAGACGATGACAGAGTGAATGAGGATGACATACTTGACGGGGGCATTCTTTATGACGTCATGAATCCCGTTCGTGCCGTCATTGACCACTCTAACAAGCACCTACGTCATAAAACCCCATCCCACAACAAAAACATCAACAACAACAACAACAAAGCCAACAATAACTACACCATCTTCAGTATGTCGGTAGGCAATAGTACCAGACGACTGTTCAGTCTCACTGAGATGGTACTAGCTGTGGTGGGGACCCATTTAGGCACACTACTGCTGTGTCTCTTGTTGGCGCCTCTGTTGCTGGCGCATAAGTGGAGGGGTAGATTCAACCTTAAGGCTCGTCTGGGAGACGAAGGAGGAGGGAGTGGTGGGGTTTGGATCAAAGAGAGTTGCGCCAGGGTGGCTGAAAACCCAACTGAGTATCCCACGACCAACAACCATCTGCACCACCCCCACCACTACCACCAGAACCCACACAACCTCCCTTCCAACCACTACAAAGAGGAAAGTCTACAGCAACTGTCCACAACCTCCTCTAGTGACCGCAGCGACATATACTCCAAGTGCTACCCCTTGGAGGACTACGTCGCCATGCCAAGCCACAAAAGATACCAGTGACGGTGGTGACAGTTTTTTTTAATTTTTTTTTAAATTTTATTTTTTATGTATAGTTAAACTTTTTCTCATGTTATAATTCTTATTTTTCTAGTTTTTTTAGAGTTTTTATTGGTTTTTTTCATAGGTTTTTTGTTTTCAATTTTTGAAAGATTTAACATAAAATTGTATTTGGGTCATCTTGAAGCTCATTTCACTTTTCTGTTTATTCACGTTTGTTATTTTTAGTTTTTTTGTTTACTTTTTTTTTATTACTAAAGAGGGTTTTATCACGTCGAAGTGTTTGATTTATTGCCATTTCATGACGGTTTTTCCATTTTTTTTTTGTTTTTCCGCCGTTTCCAGTTTTTCTACGTGTCTCGGGTTTCAATTATTTTCGAAAAACTTTATTTTTGTTTACTCACCTTATGTTTTTCCAGCCTCATCCATCCATCCATTCATCTGACCCTGCAATTGATTAAAAACATTGAGGAATGATGATTCCTTCTCCCTTCGAACTCATTAACCCGCCAAAAATTTCGTATTTTGTAGCAAAACTCGAAACAGAAAAATAATCCTCGTTTAATTATCAATTTTGATTTTTTTTAAACAATTTTTTTAAATTTTAAAAACTATAATTCGAAAAAATATAAAATTAGAAAAACATTTTCATGGTGAAAAAATTTAACTTTAGCGCTAGCATGCGACCTTAAGAGAATGAAAGCATGAAAACATAATTGGAAAAAAATTATTGAAGTCTGAAGATTAATTTAAAGTTGCACGTGAAAAATTGAAAACGATTCCTGGATCAGCAAATGATTAAAAAAATTTTAAAGGAATGACAATGGATCATAATAAAGGGAAAACAAAGAGGAAAAACCATCTGAGTTGGTATTTTTGAAAAAAAAATGCAAAAAAAAGAAGAAAGTTGAATGAAAAAATGTAAAAACTCTAACGCTAGACTGGGATATATTTTACGACGAATAATAATAATAAAAATAAAAATAATAATAATAAAAATAATAATAATAATAATAATAAGAAAAAAAAAATAATAAAACTAATAATACTAATATTAATAAAAATAAAAATATTAATAATAATAATTATGAAAAAAAAAAAAAAAAAATAATAATAAAATAAAATTAAAAAAAATAATAATAGTAATAATAAATAATTATAATGATAACAATAATAAAAATAATAACAATAACAACAACAATAATAATAATAATAATAATAATAACAATAATAATAATCATTATTATTAGTATTATAATTATAATAATAAAAATTATAATTAATAAAAATGATCAAAAGTTATCGAAACTCTATGTGACTATTAATATTTTGAATATAAAAACAAAAAAAGATCATATAGTGAATGAACGGACAGAAATAAACAAAACGCTAGAAAAATTGATTCAAAAGCATGATTTTTTAAAAAAAATCTTCAAGAAAATAATATAATAATGATAATTCTTTTGAAAAAAAAATTTAAAAAAAAATGAAAACTGAGAATTAACGGAAGAAAAAAATGAATAAAAACGGTAAAAAGAAAAAAAAAGAAAAAAACCCATAACATAAAAATAAAAAAAAACAAAAAAAAAACAAGTTAAAAACAATAAAAAAATTAAAACAATAATAAAAA
>OX387259.1:4893652-4911152 GCA_947562095.1 Branchellion lobata
CCCCACTCCATTCTCAACTTCCTTCCTCCACCATAAATCATTTCATCAAGATATTCAAACTGAAAAAGCAAACTTTTGTGACAAATAAAAATTAAAAAAAATATATATATAGGAAAACAAGAATTAAAAAAATAAAAAGTATGTAAAAAAAAACAAAAACAAAGAATAGAGAAAAAAACAACATCAACAAAGAAAACTAAATTCTCAACAACAACAAAACTACCACCCCAACAACAACAACAGCAACAGCCAACACCACAACAATAACAACAACTACAACAGCCACCACCACAACAACAACAACAACAGCCATCACAACAACAACGACAACAACAACAACAGTCACCACCACAACAAAAACCACCAAAAAAACAACAAAAAACAACAACAACAACAACACCACAACCTATTGAACCAACGTCATCGCTACTCCCGGAAAGCCATATTGGATTTCATTTTCAGATGTTCGCGAGGTTAATCACTGTTTGACTCTTTGTAGCCAACCTCACGCATTATATGTTTAAACTTTCGAAAAAAATAAAAATAAAAAAAACAAAAAAAACAAAAAAACGAAGAAAACCGTGTTTGTTTTTTAGTAGTTAATTGAAATGTTGTCTGAAATTTTGAATAGTTGCAATAATAGTACTAAGATTACAATAGAAAAAGTCTATCCTAGTGAAACAATGTCGTTCAGTCCATCTGGCGAATGACTGGAAATGCCACAAAGAATGGTTTAATTAATTGGTAGTGTTTAATTAGGCGTGCATTCATTCACTCAGCTTGCTCAATTATAATATTGGTAACAACCTATTAAAAGTTTCAAAAAAACTTCTTTTTTTTAAATTAAAAAAAAACTTTTTTTAATTATCATCAAGATGAATTAAAGCGAAGTTTGATTAAGATTCGTGAATGAATTTAAAAAAATGTAAAATGAGATATATTAAAAACTTTTAATTAAGACATATTAACAAGTTTTAATTAAAATCTATTAACAAATTTTAATTAAAATTTCTTAACAAGTTTTAATTAAGATATATTAACAACTTTTAATTAACTTTTAATTAAATCAATTAATGAATTTAGAAAAATTTTTTAGTCATGGTTGAATTATTTTCAAATGGAAGTTGAAAATAAAAGCACCGAGGTTGGTGTGATCTAGAAGAATGAGTGAGTCGTCCTTGGACGTGGAGAATGACATTGGGAGAATTATTTTAAGTTTTTTTTATCAAATTGGACGATTAATTTTGAAAAGTGAAATAAATTGAAAAAATTAATTTTAAGAAGTTAGAATAAAAGTAGAAAAATTAATTTTGAAAATTTAAAATTGAATTTTATAATTAACTTTCATTTTTGTAAAAATTCCTTCATTAATCAAACAAAACTCTAAATAATTAAAATAATCATTCAAAATAAACTCAAATAACATGAATAAACTTTAATTCGAAGAAATTGCAAACAAGAGAGGAGTATTCGAAGGCGTCCTTCAGAGGTTGGTGGAGTTGTTGTTGATCTGGGAAGAAAGAATGATGGACCGCACTCTGGGCAACTTAAACACCTCTGCGCTGGGCAGGAATTTGATCTTCTCGCTCCCACCACCCGCATGCCCTCTTCCCCTTCCCCCATTCTCGCTCCCCTTTTCCCCATCCTCTATCTTCTTCTCCCCACCCTTTCCTCCTTCACCAATTCCATCCTCCTTTTCTCTCCTTCCACCTTCTCTCCTTCTTACAACTCTGCTATCTTCAAAGTGAACACTTTTTTTTACCTTTTTTTTATTTTTCATGAAATCACTCTCACCACCATTCTTCCCACCTTCGTCACCATCACCATCACCAATTGCACCAGCTTTACCACCACCATCACCATCACCATCACCACCACCATCACTACCACCATCACCACCAGCACCAGCACCACTACTACCACCACCCCTACCACCACCACCACCACCACCACCACTACCTCCACCACTACCACCACCACCACCAATCTCACCATCATCACCACCTCTCTCATCATTTTCACTACTGCCAACAGCACTACCATTCGCGTCTTCACTTCCTTCAACACCATCCCAAATAATCCTCACACCACCATCCTCACCAACACCATCAACACCACCACCACCACCACAACCACCACCAACTTCACCACCACCACCACCACCACCACCACCACCACCACCACCACCACCACCAACTTCACCACCACCACCACCACCACCACCACCACCACCACCACCACCACCACCACCACCACCACCACCACCACCACCACCACCACCACCACCACCACCACCCCCATTGAGACTACACTCCAGCCGCTTGCTAATGCTGGGATAAATTGTTTCATGCTTGCAAGCGCCCATGAGCCTGGGCGAAGGAATTGGTCGTTTGATAATCCTCCCTTTCATCGCCATGTTGACCAAACTCTTACTTTGGCTCCTATTTTCTACGTGGTTAGTGGTTGCTATGTTGTTAGTGGTTGCTATGTTGTTAGTAGTTGCTATGTTGTTAGTGGTTGCTATGTTGTTAGTAGTTGCTATGTTGTTAGTGGTTGCTATGTTGTCAGTGGTTGCTATGTTGTCAATGGTTGCTATGTTGTTGGTGGTTGCTAAGATATTATTTGTTGTCACGTGGCTGTTATTTTTTCCACATCTTTCTCCATCTTTCTTCTCACCTCCTCCATCATCTCCCTCTTCCTCTCCATCATAATCGCTCTCTCTTTTTTCACCAGTCTGATCTTTTTTGACTTCTTCATCAACTTCTTCCTCTATTGAGACCTTTCTTCCATCCCCTTCTGTATCATCATCTCCACGATGAAATCCATCTTCATCCCCTATTCTACTTTTACCCTCCTTTTTTCTAGGGTCATCATCATCATCATCATCATCATCATCATCATCATCATCATCATCATCATCATCATCATCATCATCATCATCATCATCCTCATTATCATCATCATCATCACCATTGTTATTATCACCAAGAAGTTCGTCACCATCATCACCATCACCAACTTTCTTCCCGCCATTAACAAAGCTCCTTTCAGCAAGCTTGAAATTAAGTTTTTTAGAGATAAGGGGCGTTCGAGGCAAACACTTGAGTCCTTCTGACGCGTTATCGTAGTCAAAATGCACCGTGGAGTCTTTCCATCTGTCTTCCAAATATTCCTTCACCCCCTTCACTCCGGCCGAGTTCCATTCGAGCCTCAGGTAGGCGTCCATCGCCTTGCACTCATCAATGTTGAGATCGGTGAGTTTATTCATGAGCCTGAGAGAGATAGGAAGGGTGGTGAGAGGAGTGTGTGAGAGATGCAGTTGCTTCAGGCTTTGTAGGGAAGATATGGAGTCAGGGAGGGTGGTGAGTGGGTTGTGTCCCAGATACAAAACCTTTAAGGAGCTCAAGCGGGTGATGGTTGACGGGAGGGTCCTTAGTTTGTTGGCTTGCATGGAAAGAGTTTCCAGGGGGCACAGCAAAAGCTCACAGGGCAAAACGCTGAAGTTGTTGTTGTCGAGGTTGAGGTGGTTAAGTGATGGGACTTTGTGAGCAAACTCATATAGTTGGTTGTTTTTCAGATTCAACTGCTGCAGTGAGGAAAGCCCTCTCAACTGCACGGGCGTTTTCAAGAAGCGGTTTTTTCTCAGGTTGAGGCTTTTGAGAGTTTCCAGAGCTTCAAAAGAACTTGGAAGACTGTTGAGGTAGTTGGAAGATGCTCCCAAGTCAACCAAAGCAACCAGGTAGCCCACAGAGGCCGGAAGTTCACTAATTTGGTTGGAGGAAATGTTGAGAGCACCCAATGATGAACAGCTGCCCAGGCTTGGAGGAAGGTATTTGAGACGGTTGTATGAGCAGTCTAAAGCTGCAAGGCTCTTGCAGTGCGGTGGGAAGTCAGGCAAGTTGTGGATGAGGTTGCAAGACACATTAAGGTCTTTCAACCTCTTGAGACTGAGCAGAGGTGCAGGCAGGTGACTGAGTGAGTTGTTGCTGACGTCCAGAGAGATGAGGTTTGTGGCGTTTTCAATACCTTTTAAGTTACGCAAACAGTTCCGTTGGACGTTCACGACTCTGTGGTGCAGGAAGGGTTGGTAGGTGGGTGGTGTGTGGGTGGTGTGTGAGTGGTGTCTGGGTGGTGTGTGGGTGGTGTGTGGGTGGTGTGTGAGTGGTGTGTGGGTGGTGTGTAGGTGGTATATGGGTGGTGTCATTAGAAATGGCACAGAACGCAAGTGGTGGTGAATGTGATTTTATCCTGTGTGCTTGTTGTGTGGTGATGAACGGGTGATGAATGGGTGATGAAGGGGTGATGAATGGGTGATGAATGGGTGATGAATGGGTGATGAATGGGTGATGAATGGGTGATGAATGGGTGATGAATGGGTGATGAATGGGTGATGAATGGGTGATGAATGGGTGATGAATGGGTGATGAATGGGTGATGAATGGGTAATAAATGGGTGATGAATGGGTGATGAATGGGTGATAAATGGGTGATGAATGGGTGATGAATGGGTGATGAATGGGTGATGAATGGGTGATGAATGGGTGATGAATGGGTGATGAATGGGTGATGAATGGGTGATGAATGGGTGATGAATGGGTAATGAATGGGGTGATGGTGTGTGGCTGATAGGTAGTGATAGCCGGGTGATTAGGAACGGCGTGAGTGAAGTGAAATTGAAATGTGGTGATGAATAGAGAAGTGGAACCGTAAAATTGTAGAATTGGAAGTGTAATTGATAAAAGCTCAATGAAAAAAAAAACTCAAAAATATTTCTACCTTAGATTCGAGTGGTAAAATGGCCTCGGTAGCTTTTTGATCTTGGTCCACAGCAAACTCATCACCTCCAGACTGCTAGGGTCGAGGTGTCTTGGAAGTGAAATCAGAACCCCTTCCGGGTCCTCTATGTGCAGTTGCTGCGCATTGCTGATGCTTTTCAGGTAGCTCGAGTTTTTTTCTGGTGGATTTGGAGGGTTGGAGGTTTTGAGGGGGTTTGGGGAATTTTGAGGGTTGGGGGGTTTTGAGGGGGTTTGGGGGATTTGGAGAATTTTGGGGATTTGATGGGGTTTAGAGGGTTTGAAGGGTTAGAGAGGTTTGAGAGGTTTGGGAGGGTTTTGGAGGGATTTGGGGGTTCGGAGAATTTTGGGATAATTTCAACTGGGTTTCAAATTTTTAGGGTTTTTGGATTTTAAATAAGACTGGGGTGAGTTTGTGTATTGAAACAAGAGTTTTGGTTTTTAGGATTTGTTAATTCAATTGGGTTTGGGGGGCAGAAGAGGGCTGGCTGAGAGAGTGTTTGTAGGTTGGGTGAAAGAAGGATTGGGTGAAAGATGCTTTGAAAAAGGTTTGAGCCTGGTTGAAATGGGAGGAGTTGGAGGGAGGAAGTTGAAAGAATGAAAAATAAGGCACAAAATATTGGAAGGTTTGATGGAAGAAGAGGGGTGGGAAGATTGAAGAAGCGATGAGGCTTCATGAAGGGAAGAGTTGGAAGGGTGGAAGGAGGTGAGGGTGGGAAGAGAAGGGAAGGAAAAGGAGGAGTTGGTCACACTCGATTCCTGCCTCTGCTGCGGCAGTGTGCACAATTTATGATTTTCAATTAATCGAAGAAAATGTTCCAAGGACAAGAACAACGTTCCTGTGTCTCTGTGCAAGCGGAAGCTCTCGAGCGGTGTGTGAGTAATGCGAAAAAAAAACAAGAAACAAAAAGCACTGACTGATTTTAAAGGATGAAAGGTATAAATAAAAAAATCAATTAAAATTTTTTTAAATAATTTTTATAAGTTCAATAAAAAGTTTAAATTAATTTGAAATTAATTTAAAGTTAATTTGAATATAATTAAAATATAATTGAAATATAATTTAAATACAATTTAATTTAAGTGTATTTATATACAATTAAAAAAAAAAATAATAATAATAATAACAAAAAAAAAATAATAATATAAATAATAATAATAGTAATATTTATAATAATAATACAATAAAGAACAAAAAAAATAAAATAAATAATAATAATAATAATAATAATAATAATAATAATAATAATAATAATAATAATAATAATAATAATAATAATAATAATAATAATAATAATAATAATAATAATAATAATAATAATAATAATAATAATAATAATAATAATAATAATAATAATAATAATAATAATAATAATAAAAATAATAATAATAATAATAAAAATAATAATAAAATAATAATAATAATAAAAATACTAACATAAATAAAAATAATACTAATATAAATAATAATAATAATGATAATAACAATAATATTAATAATATTAATAATATAAATAATAATAATAATAATAATAATAATAATATTTATAATATTAATACAATAAATAATAATAATAATATAAATAATAATAATAATAATAATAATAATAATAATAATAATAATAATAATAATAATAATAATAATAATAATAATAATAATAATAATAATAATAATAATAATAATAATAATAATAATAATAATAATAATAATAATAATAATAATAATAATAATAATAATAATAATAATAATAATAATAATAATAATAATAATAATAATAATAATAATAATAATAATAATAATAATAATAATAATAATAATAATAATAATAATAATAATATAAATAATAATAATAATAATAATAATAATAATAATAATAATAATAATAATAATAATAATAATAATAATAATAATAATAATAATAATAATAATAATAATAATAATAAAAATAATAATAATAATAATAATAATAATAATAATAATAATAATAATAATAATAATAATAATAATAATAATAATAATAATAATAATAATAATAATAATAATAATAATAATAATAATAATAATAATAAAAAAAAAAATAATAATAATAATAATAATAATAATAATAATAATAATAATAATAATAATAATAATAATAATAATAATAATAATAATAATAATAATAATAATAATAATAATAATAATAATAATAATAATAATAATAATAATAATAATAATAATAATAATAATAATAATAATAATAATAATAATAATAGTAATAATAATAATAATAATAATAATAATAATACTAATACTAATGATAATAATAATAATAAATGAATATATGTGTTGTATTAGTAACAGCATGAGTAACAGCATTAGTCTGGTAGGCCGACTTGCTCGTATTGTTGGCTGTCTTTTCTATTTATAAACCACCAACAAGTCTTGTGGCAAACACCGTTTAAAAAAAACCTCCTTTGAAACCTCATCCGAAATGATTCTATTGTGCCAACTATTTTGTTAAATCACTTTTAAAAAGTTATTTTTTGAGAATATTTGAGAAAATTGATTTAAACATAAAGTTAGCTAAAAATCTTTTTGAAATGAAACTCAGGTTAAGAAAAAAATTTTTTTAATTATTTTTCAAAAACGTATTTATTACGAAGCCATCTCAAAGTCCATTTGAAATTATTTAGTTTTGAAATAATACCAATAAAAGGTAATAATAAATATAATTCGTAAAATTTTTTTCAGTTTCTAAAAATAGCTCACTAATTCCAAAGTTTTTGGAGCGATGGACTTGTGTGACGTCACTCTTCCTGTATTTTCCTTTGTATTATCATAACTGATTTTCTGACTTGCGGTTCTTAACACCTGATTATTCCTCCTATAATTATATTCCTATGTTACAACTTTAATTATATCATAATTTTTATTTTATTATACTTTTTATTATATTATAATTGTATTAAACTCATATTATTGTATTATAATGATATCATATCTATATTATTATATCCATAAAATATTTTTATTTTATTTTTATAATTATGTTATAATTATATTCAACCGATCCATGACCTGCGTAATCTTTAAGCTATTCATGCCCCTGTCCTGTGTTGTTTATTTATTTAATCGTCCTACTTTGGTATTTTTTATTATCGTTTGTGAATATTTTTACTTTCATTGGTTTCATAATATTCATTCGTTCACTGGTTTATTTCATTTGTTCACTCGTCTCAGTTTATTTAAGCTATTTGTTGTTTTTATATCATTTATTTGTTGTTTTTTATCATTTATTTGTTGTTTTTTATCATTTATTTATTGTTTTTATATCATTTATTTGTTGTTTTTATATCATTTATTTGTTGTTTTTATACCATTTATTTGTTGTTTTTATCATATTTATTTGTTGTTTTATATCATTTATTTGTTGTTTTTATATCATTTATTTGTTGTTTTTATATCATTTATTTGTTGTTTTTATATCATTTATTTGTTGTTTTTATCATATTTACTTGTTGTTTTTATATCATTTCTTTGTTGTTTTTATCATATTTATTTGTTGTTTTTATCATATTTATTTGTTGGTTTTATCATATTTACTTGTTGTTTTTATATCATTTCTTTGTTGTTTTTATCATATTTATTTGTTGTTTTTATCATATTTATTTGTTGTTTTTATATCATTTATTTTTTGTTTTATATCATTTATTTGTTGTTTTTATATCATTTATTTGTTGTTTTTATATCATTTATTTGTTGTTTTTATATCGTTTATTTGTTGTTTTTATCATATTTACTTGTTGTTTTTATATCATTTCTTTGTTGTTTTTATCATATTTATTTGTTGTTTTTATCATATTTATTTGTTGGTTTTATCATATTTATTTGCTGTTTTTATATCATTTATTTGTTGTTTTTATATCATTTATTTGTTGTTTTTATCATATTTATTTGTTGTTTTTATATCATTTATTTGTTGGTTTTATATCATTTATTTGTTGTTTTTATATCATTTATTTGTTGTTTTTATATCATTTATTTGTTGTTTTTATCATATTTACTTGTTGTTTTTATATCATTTCTTTGTTGTTTTTATCATATTTACTTGTTGTTTTTATATCATTTCTTTGTTGTTTTTATCATATTTACTTGTTGTTTTTATATCATTTCTTTGTTGTTTTTATCATATTTATTTGTTGTTTTTATCATATTTATTTGTTGGTTTTATCATGTTTATTTGTTGTTTTTATATCATTTATTTGTTGTTTTTATATCATTTATTTGTTGTTTTTATCATATTTATTTGTTGTTTTTATATCATTTATTTGTTGGTTTTATATCATTTATTTGTTGTTTTATATCATTTATTTGTTGTTTTTATATCATTTATTTGTTGGTTTTATATCATTTATTTGTTGTTTTTATATAATTTATTTGTTGTTTTTATATAATTTATTTGTTGTTTTTATCATATTTATTTGTTGGTTTTATCATATTTATTTGTTGGTTTTATTTTATTTTACTATTTATTAGTTCATATTGTTTATTTATTTTTGGGTTTATATTATTATTTTTATTTATTAAGCTCATATTTTTTAATTACTTATTGGTTTCATATTATAATTTATATATACTTTTTTGTCTTCATTACTTTATATTATTTATTTATTTCTTTGGTTTCTCCCCTTCATGATCTTCTTCGGTTGTTCTCCTCACAGGTCGAAAGAACCTGCCTTCAAAAAACAAAGGCACAAGCTCTTAAGGCATTTGACTTATTTTTAAACTTTTCACTAAATGTCAGTCTTCTGATTTGTTTTTAATCTTTAAAGTTATTTTTAGTCTTTTGACATATTTTTTAGTCTTTCATTCATTTTTAGTCTTTTGACTTAGTTTTAGTCTTTTGACTTAGTTTTAGTCTTTTGACATATTTTTTTAGTCTTTCATTCATTTTTAGTCTTTTGACATATTTTTTAGTCTTTTGACTTAGTTTTGGTCATTTCAACAATTCTTCAACAGTGTTTTGATATCAAAATTCAATATCTCTGAAAAATCTCAATGCGAAAACGAAAATTTAAATAAAAAAAAAATAATAGAAAGAAAATGATAATAAAAAAATAAGAAAAAAAAGAGAATAATAATAAAATGAGAATAATAATAAAATGAGAATAATAATAAAATGAGAATAATGATAAAATGAGAATAATAATAAAAGAATAATAATAATAAGAGAATAATAATAAAATGAGAATAATAATAAAAAGAGAATAATAATAAAAAGAGAATAATAATAATAAAAGAATAATAATAATAAGAGAATAATAATAAAATGAGAAAAATAATAAAATGAGAATAATAATAAAATGAGAATTATAATAATATGAGAATAATAATATAATGAGAATAATAATAATAAGAGAATAATAATAAAATGAGAATAATAAAAAAATGAGAATAATAATAAAATGAGAATAATAATAAAAAGAAAAAATGAAGAAAAAATAAAAATAAAATAATCGAAACGAGATAATTAAGAAAATAAGATTGAAAATATTATTAAAAAATAATAATAATAAATTAATAAAACTCAGTTATTCTCGGTTTTGTGCTATCAGAGGCTGTTTTATATTATAATTATTTGTTATTATTATAATAATATTTTTAATAATTATTAATATTATCGTGCTAATCAAACTTGGAGAATATTATCGTGAGAATGATTCATCTTATCTTTATTTTTTGATTATTTCATTTATTTTTTATTATTCATCCAACCATCCATTTACCCTTCCATCCTTCCGTCTCTCTATCCATCCACCAACCCATCCATTCATTCGTCTCCTTATCCATTCACCCATTCATCCATCCATCCATCCAGTCACCCATCCATCCATCCCATCACATCCCTCTATCCACTCACCCATCGACCCATCTATTTATCCATCCACCATTCATTCATCCATCCATTCATCCATTCATCCATTTATACATCCATCCATTCACCCATCCACTCATCCATTTACCCACCCATCCTAGTATTAAACCTTTTCCACTCACCAATCAATCCACCCACCCACCCATTGATCAATCCATCCACCCATCAACCAACCCACCCACCTACCCACCCAACCATCCATCCACCCACTCACCCACCCATCCATCCATCCATTCATCCACCCACCCATCCATTCATTCACCCACCAACCCACCTACCCACCCACCCATCCATCCATCCATCCACCCACTCACCCACCCATCCATCTATCCACCCACCCATCCACCCACCAACCCAACCACCAACCCAACCACCAACCCAACCACCCATTCACCCACTCATTCACCCACTTATCCACCCATCCACCCACTTATCCACCCATCCACCCACCCACCCATCCACCCACCCACCCATCCACCCACCCACCCATCCACCCACCCACCCATCCACCCACCCACCCATCCACCCACCCACCCATCCAATCACCCACCCACCCACCCACCAACCAGCTCACCCAGGAGTATAGCAGGGTTGAAGACTTTGACACACTTACTTTCCTTGTCGTTGTGGAAGAGAGACCAGATTTTGATGTCAGAGTTTGACTGGATCTCATAAAATAACTTTCTTCTTGTCATCGTGTGACCTGGGTGGATGGTGGGTGGTGGTCGGGTGGTGGATGATATTGGGTGGGTGGTGGGTGGTGGTTGGGTGATGGATGATATTGGGTGGGTGGTGGTGAGTGAGTGGTGGGCGGATGGTGGGTAAGTGAGTGGTGGATGGTGAGTGGATAGTAGGTGGGTGGTAGTGGGTGGTGGTGGGTGGATGGTGGGTAAGTGAGTGGTAGGTGGTGAGTGGGTGGTGAATGAGTGGTGGGTGGTAGTGGGTGGGTGGTGGGTAAGTGAGAAGTGGGTGGGTGAATGATTATGTGGGTGAGTTGTGAGAGGTGAATGGGCAGAGATTAGATGGTGGAAAATATATACAATATTATTCAAAGAGTCAATGAAGGAAATTTAAGCTAACACTTAACTATTCAGGTTCTAACTGATTCATAAATTCAAAATTTCATAATTAAAAGTGAAATTATATTCATAAATTTAAAATTGTTTTCATAAATGAAACTTGAAAATAATTAACAAAAATATTTAAAAATAAAATCAAAAGATATTTTTTTAAATAAAAACTATTTACTTTTCGTCACCGTGGCGACCAGTTTCAGTGTTTTGTTTTTAAGGCTTCTCAGCGATCTGTTTTTTTTTGTTTGGCTGCCGCTGGAGGAGTATTTGTTATTGGATGAATGGCTAAATGAATGGATGAATGGATTGAGTGAATGGATGAATGAATGGATGAATGAATTGATTGAATGGATGACTGAATGGATAAATAAATGGATGAATGAATGGATGAATGAATGAATAAATGTATGAATGAATGAATGAATAAATGAATGAATGAATGAATGAATGAATGGATGAATGATTGAATGAATTGAAGGGATGAATAAATGAATGAATTATTGAATAAATGGATAGACAAATGGAAAAAATAGATGAATAAATAAATGGATTTAATGGATGAAGAAATAGATCGAATGGATGAATAAATGGATCGAATGGATGAATGAGTGAGTGAATGGATGAATGAGTGAGTGAATGGATGAATGAATGAATGGATGTGTGAATGAGTGAGTGAATGGATGAATGAATGAATGGATGGGTGAATGAATCGATGAATAAATGGATGAATGAATGGATGAATGGATTGAATGGATGAATGAATGGATAAATGAATGAATAAATAGGTGAATGAAAGAATGGATTGAATGAACGAATGAATGATTGAATGAACGAATGAATGATTGAATTGATGAATGAATGAATAGATGAGTGAATGAATGGATGAATGAATGAATGGATGAATAGATTGAATAGATGAATAAATGGATGGATAAATGATAAAATAGATGAATGAATAAATGGATCGGATGGATGAATGAGTGAATGGATGAATGAATGAATGAATGAGTGAATGAATAAATGGATAGATAAATAAAATAAAAGATGAATGAAAAAATGGATTGAATGGATACATGAATGGATTGAATGGATGACTGAATGAATGATTGGATGAATGAATGGATGAATGAACGAATGGATAAACGGATAAAGAGATGAATGAGAGAATGAATAGAAGAATGGATGAAAAAATTAATGGATAAATGGATGAATGAATGGATGAATGAATGGATGAATGAATGGTTGAATAGATAAATGATGAATGGATGGATGAATTTATGAATTAATGAATTGATGGACGAATGAATGAATGAATGAACAAATAAATGAATAAATAGATGAAAGAATGAATAAATAGATGATTGAATAGATGAATGAATGAATGCAGAAACCATTATAGCGCCCAGTTTGAATACTAGCTTGGGTCAGACGTCTTTAGAATGAATTGAGAACCAAGTTAGAGAAAGGTCTTAGTGAAGATGAGTTTCTAGTAGTTCACGAGAATTCATCCGTGAATTTGACGAGCGGAGGTTGTGTGGAAGAGCTTCCCATAGGTTGGGGGCAATATGGGAAAAAGATTGATGAGAAAGAGATCTGAGGGAACTGGCTGATGCAACAGGAAGCCGGATTGAGAGAATCTAAGTGATTCATGTGGGTGTCGAATGGAAAAAAGATCGTATAATTAATCTGGTTGACCAGTGGTAAGGATGTTTGTTACAAGCCACATTAACTTGAATTCAGACCTTTGGTCAATTGTAACCGGTGCAAGCGATCAAGGCAGGTGCGAGAAAGACTGCAGTAGTCAGCCTAAAAAAATTTTGGTGGCATGATTTTGAAATGATTGCAAATAAATAATTATAGAACTGGAAGACTACAGAATGAGAGTTGCAACAGTCCGACTTAAATGACTCTTGAACAGTGTGGAATTAGCGCTATATAAATGATTTGATTAGATTAGATTAGACTAATGAGACCATGCAGTAGGTAGAGGCAATAATTTACGTACCATTTCCATGGTCTGTATGTGAACATTTGACGTTTGAATTTTGCGCAAGACGAAACGATTGAAGTTGAGATTAGAGTCGAGAATGACGCCTAGAAATATGATCTTTAAAACGTCATGGCAGTAGATACTGGGGAAGTTAGCCTTGAAAGAGGATTGCAACGGAAATAAAGCCGTTTTTGTCAGAATTGAGCTCCAAATAATTCTGGAAAAACCAATTGATTAGATTGAAAAAGGGTTGGATGTTGTGTCAAGACTGAGGATAGTCGTAAGGAAGGTCGCTGAAATGACTTGTGTCGTCAGCGAACTGATGGAAGGTAAAGTTTTGCTGAAAAATAATTGTACTAATAAGAAATGTGTAAATAGAGGAAGTAGTGGACCAAGAAGAGACCCTTGGGGGAGGCCAGTGTTTGGGGGGGTGGTAGCAGAAGGTGCTGCCCATTTCAACGAACTGGTTGTGCTTAGATAGGCAGGAGGTGAGCCAGCAGAGAGCGAGATCAGAGATACGGAAGTAGTTTTTAAGCCGATCAATGAGGATGACATGGTCAATAGTATCGAAGACAGCAGATAGATCCGAAGAAACCAAGGCGGCAGCACGACCAGTGGCACAGGATATATTGATTGAAGATATAAAAACGAAATTTAAATGAATAAACTAGAATTTATTTTTAATAAGAATAAATTCAATTTACAAAAAAAATCAATGTGATTTATTTGAACTAATAAAAATATGTCACATTAGTATTCTTTGGTAATAAAAAAAAAAAAAACAATAAATGAAAATATTAAACTGTAATTTTTGATTTCATTTTTCCAAAATTGAAAAAAAATTATTTACAAATAATTTTTTTTCATTTCATTTTTATTTTTTTATTTTCTTTTGTAATGTGGTTTTGTATTTTTGTTATTGTAATATATTATTTTTCTGATGATTTTTCTAATTATTTATTGTATTCCATTGTATCATTTAATCTTTTAATGTATTGTATTGTAATGTTTTCTTATTCCCTGTGTTGTTTTCATTGTATTTTTTTGTAATTTTTTTGGTATAAATATGTTTGTCAGTTTTGCATGAACAAAATTAAAATAAAATTTTCAATTGAAAAATCAATTTTTCTAAATTGTATGTAATACAAATGAAAAAAAAAATTAATAATAATAAAAGAAAAAAGAATAAAAACGTCACCTGCTCTCGTTCGTTTCCACATCGTCATCCTTATTATCGCCTTCCAGCATGCTTCCCACCTAATCAAAGTCAATTAGAAAATAATTAATTTAAAATGGATTACTTGATTAACTGGTTGTGGTGCAATGTCTGCCTCATTGGAGTAATCACCTCTTTGAGAATATATCCTCTTACGCCTCTCTTATCACCTTATCACCTTCCTCAATGTATTCACAGTGGCATTTCGAAAGTGAAAACCAAGTTATTTCGGTGTTGGTTCCCTTTATAAGAGATCCTCGCCTCACATACACACCTCATGCATTGAAAGCTGTCGCTTGTTGAGACTGCTTTGATGCCTTATTTGAAAGCTCTTTTAATAAGTGTGAAAGCTCTATTAATATTATAAGTGTGTGAAGACATACGTGCGTATAAGTTTTCATTTTACAAGTAGCTTGTCCATAAGGTAGTTCAGAAGCGAATGAAGCAGAAGTGACAATGTGACAAAGCCATTACAGTGGAGTGACAAACTGAGATTTGGTATTAATTTATGAAAAGAAATACCGAAAAAAAAAACTAAAATAAATTAAAAAATGAATGAACAACATGAAAAATGAGTAAACAACATAGAAAAATATAAAAAAAAAGAAGAGAAAAAAAAACAGAAAAAAAAAATTAGGAAGAAAAAAGAAAAAAAGGAAAAATGACTTGGAATAAACCATTTGAAAAAAATAAAAAAAAGAGATTGGTGAACAGGAAACTGAGAGTTACGTGGAAAATATCAGAGAGAATGAAAATTGAAAAATAATTTCGTGAAAAAATAAAAATAAAACCAAAATTTTTATTGGAAAAATTGAGGAGATAAATATGAAGTAAAATTGGAAATATTAAAAAAACAATGCAAAAAATTATTTAAAAAAAAAAAATAAATAAAATAATTTGAAAAATAATGAAAAAAAAAGAAAAAATGTTGCTAACGAAATGAGAGAAGGGACCTAGTTAATGTTGAAAAAAAGAAAATAACAAGAAAAACTATAGAATTATAATAACAAATAATTTATTTATTGAAAAAAAAGAGTTTAAAATTTTTTTAAAATTTTTTTATTTAATGAAAAGAAACTTCCTCAGACAAAAAAAAATAATAATAAAAGATTATTAGAGGAATAAAAAAGAAAAAAAAAAGTAATAAAAAAAATGAGACACTTACGCAACGAAGTGAAAAATACCGCTGTGTGGGAAATCCAAGGAGGAGGAGGCTGTGATGATGATGATGACTATGACTATGACGAAGACGATGACTATGACGATGATGATGATGACGATGATGATGATAATGATGATGATGATGATAATGATGATGATGATGATGATGATGATGATGATGATGATGATGATGATGATGATGATGATGATGATGATGATGATGATGATGATGATGATGATGATGATGATGATGATGATGATGATGATGATGATGATGATGATGATGATGATGATGATGATGATGATGATGATGATGATGATGATGATGATGATGATGATGATGATGATGATGATGATGATGATGATGATGATGATGATGATGATGATGATGATGATGATGATGATGATGATGATGATGATGATGATGATGATGATGATGATGATGATGATGATGATGATGATGATGATGATGATGATGATGATGATGATGATGATGATGATGATGATGATGATGATGATGATGATGATGATGATGATGATGATGATGATGATGATGATGATGATGATGATGATGATGATGATGATGATGATGATGATGATGATGATGATGATGATGATGATGATGATGATGATGATGATGATGATGATGATGATGATGATGATGATGATGATGATGATGATGATGATGATGATGATGATGATGATGATGATGATGATGATGATGATGATGATGATGATGATGATGATGATGATGATGATGATGATGATGATGATGATGATGATGATGATGATGATGATGATGATGATGATGATGATGATGATGATGATGATGATGATGATGATGATGATGATGATGATGATGATGATGATGATGATGATGATGATGATGATGATGATGATGATGATGATGATGATGATGATGATGATGATGATGATGATGATGATGATGATGATGATGATGATGATGATGATGATGATGATGATGATGATGATGATGATGATGATGATGATGATGATGATGATGATGATGATGATGATGATGATGATGATGATGATGATGATGATGATGATGATGATGATGATGATGATGATGATGATGATGATGATGATGATGATGATGATGATGATGATGATGATGATGATGATGATGATGATGATGATGATGATGATGATGATGATGATGATGATGATGATGATGATGATGATGATGATGATGATGATGATGATGATGATGATGATGATGATGATGATGATGATGATGATGATGATGATGATGATGATGATGATGATGATGATGATGATGATGATGATGATGATGATGATGATGATGATGATGATGATGATGATGA
>OX387259.1:4924387-4929387 GCA_947562095.1 Branchellion lobata
TGTGGTGTGGTGTGGTTGCTAGGTGTTGTGAGGTAGAAAAACAGCAACGGAAAAATAACAACTACAACAGCAACAACTCATGAAAAACAAATGCGAAATAACAAACAAAAAACACCAATGCAACAACCAAAACAAACAAACGCAACAAAAACAATGCAAAAAATTTAAATAAAAGAAACATTCACTAGATGTCACACCATTGACGAGGTGGTGAGGTCTGATGCCACTAAAGCAGGTCCTATGATCGGTGACCTTCTCGCGTGGTTTGACGTACTCGTCCAAAACCACCTCGCCCCTGGAATTCACTATAGAAACCCTCGCCAACACACTATCTTTCCCCCCCTCACCCACCCCCACCATCTCACAGTCCATACTTATGGCGTTGGTGATGTTGCTGTGGTGGAAGTGGGTGGAGATTGGTGGGTGTTGAAGCGGTAAGATGGAGTGGTGGGAGTGGTGGGAGGGAGGGAGTGGTGGGAGGGAGTGGTGAGAGGGAGTGGTGAGAGGGAGGGAGTGGTGGGAGTGGTGGGAGTGGTGGGAGGGAGGGAGTGGTGGGAGGGAGTGGTGGGAGTGGTGGGAGGGAGTGGTGGGAGTGGTGGGAGGGAGGGAGTGGTGGGAGTGGTGGGAGGGAGGGAGTGGTGGGAGGGAGTGGTGGGAGTGGTGGGAGGGAGTGGTGGGAGTGGTGGGAGGGAGTGGTGGGAGAGAGTGGTAGAATGGAGTGGTGGGAGGGAGTGGTGAGAGGGAGTGGTGAGAGGGAGTGGTGAGAGGGAGTGGTGAGAGGGAGTGGTGAGAGGAAGCGGTAGGATGGAGTGGTGGGAGGGAGGGGTGAGAGGGAGGGAGTGGTGGGAAGGAGGTAGTGGTGGGAGGAAGGGAGTGGTGGGAGGGAGGGAGTGGTGGGAGGGAGGGAGTGGTGGGAGAAAGAGAGTGGTGGGAGAGAGGGTTGGGAGGAAGGGAGTGGTGGGAGTGGTGGGAGGGGGTGGTGGGAGGGAGGGAGTGGTGGGAGAGAGAGTGGTGGGAGAGAGAGTGGTGGGAGGGGGTGGTAGGAGGTGGTGGTGGGAGGGAAGGGTGGGAGAGAGAGAGTGGTGAGAGGGAGGGGTGGAAGGGAGGGAGTGGTGGGAGGGAGGGAGTGGTGGGATGGAGGGAGTGGTGGGATGGAGGGAGTGGTGGGATGGAGGGAGTGGTGGGATGGAGGGAGTGGTGGGAGGGAGGGGTGAGAGGGAGGGAGGGGTGAAAGGGAGGGAGGGGTGAGATGGAGGGAGGGGTGAGATGGAGGGGTGGAAGGGAGAGTGGTGGGAGTGGTGGGAGGGGGTGGTAGGAGGTGGTGGTGTGAGGGAGGGAGTGGTGAGAGGGAGGGGTGGGAGGAAGGGGTGGAAGGAAGGGGTGGAAGGGAGTGGTGAGAGGGAGTGGTGGGAGGGAGTGGTGAGAGAGAGGGAGTGGTGGGAAGGGGTAGTGGGAGGGAGAAGTGGAATGGAGTGATGGGAGTGAGTGGTGGGAGGGAGTGGTGGGAGGGAGTGGTAGGAGTGAGCGGTGGGAGGGAGTGGTGGGAGGAAGTGGTGGTGGAAGGAAGTGGAAGGGAGTGGTGGGAAGAAGTAGTAGGATGGAGTGGTGGGAGAAAGAGGTGGGAGAAAGGGGTGGAAGGGAGTGGTGGAAAGTAGTGGTGAGAGGGAGTGGTGGGAGAAATTGGTGAGAAGAAGGGGTTGGAGGGACTGGTGAGAGAGTGATGGGAGGAAGAGGTGGGAGGGAGGAAGAAGTGGGAGGGAGGGAGTGGTGGGAGGGAGGGGTGAGAGGGATGGGTGGGAGAGATGGGTGGGAAAAAAGGGGGGAAGGTGGGAGGGAGTGGTGGAAGGAAAGGGTGGGAGGGAGGAGTGGAAGGACGGAGTGGAAGGAAGGGGTGGAAAGGAAGGGTGGGAAGGAGGGGTGGAAGAGAGGGGTGGGAAAGAGGGAGGGGTGGGAGGGGGGGAGTTGTGGGAAGGAGTGGTGGGATAGAGTGGTGGGATAGAATGGTGGGATAGAATGGTGGGAGAGAGAAGTAGGATTGAGTGGTGAGAGGGAGGGTGGGAAAGAGGGGTGAAAGGGAGGGGTGGGAGGAAGGGGTGAGAGGGAGGGGTGGGAGGGAGGGGTGGGAAGAGAGAGTGAGAGGGAGTGGTGAGAGGGAGTGGTGAGAGGGAGTGGTGAGAGGGAGAGTGGGAGGGATTGGTGATAAGTTGTTAAGCTTTTCAACTTCTACTACCAGTACTAATACTACTGATAATAATAAAAAAATTTTGAACTGGATATAATAAATAACATCATAAACAAATAATAAAATTAATAAAAACAACAATGAATTAAAAATTACTTTGTCGTTTTTTTTTCTCCAGCTGACATTTTAGTTGTTAATTTTGTTGTTGAAACTCCTAAATTGTTTTTTGTTGGTTCTTTGTTATTGTCATTGTTTTTCATTGGTTCTTTGTTATTGCCATTTTTTTTGTTGGTGATGTTACTTTTATTGTTTTTATTGTTGTTATTGTTATCATTGCTGGTGATGTTGTCGATGAGTTGGTTGTTGTTGTGAAAGACACCCAAGAGTTCGGAATCAACAGCATCAAACCAAATATCCTCAAAAGGCTCCCTGAAAATAGGAAGAGGAAGATGATGGAGATGATGATTGTGATAAAGATGAGGATGATGGAGATGGAGATGAGGATGATGGAGATGAAGATGAGGATGATGGAGATGAAGATGAGGATGATGGAGATAAAGATGAGGATGATGGAGATGGAGATGAGGATGATGGAGATGAAGATGAGGATGATGGAGATGAAGATGAGGATGATGGAGATGAAGATGAGGATGATGGAGATGAAGATGAGGATGATGGAGATGAAGATGAGGATGATGGAGATGAAGATGAGGATGATGGAGATGAAGATGAGGATGATGGAGATGAAGATGAGGATGATGGAGATGAAGATGAGGATGATGGAGATGAAGATGAGGATGATGGAGATGAAGATGAGGATGATGGAGATGAAGATGAGGATGATGGAGATGAAGATGAGGATGATGGAGATGAAGATGAGGATGATGGAGATGAAGATGAGGATGATGGAGATGAAGATGAGGATGATGGAGATGAAGATGAGGATGATGGAGATGAAGATGAGGATGATGGAGATGAAGATGAGGATGATGGAGATGAAGATGAGGATGATGGAGATGAAGATGAGGATGATGGAGATGAAGAGGAGAGGAAATTATTATTTTGAATATTTAAAAAAACATCTGAAAAACGTATAATAATTTTTCTTTAATTTTTGAAATGGTTTACTCTGTTTTTTTGGAATTATTGTTGAACGTCCTCATTTCTTTCTTTTTCTTTTCCTCCTTCCAGTTGTACATCTTTCGTGGGCGGTTGCTGTATTGTTGGTGTGGAGTTTTTGAAGTTTGAAAAGTGGTGTCTTTTTGTGAGTTCTGAATTTTTTTTGTTTTGGATGTTAAAGTTTTTTTCGTTGGATTTTTTGTTGAGATTATGGATGTTTCTAGCGATTCGGTTTTACATTTCTTGAAAGGTGTGGGATTGTTCGAAGTGTCGCTAACAAAGTTGGATTTTTCCCGTTTTTTTGACGGCTTTAACAACTTGCTTGATGATGATGTTTCCAGGTATTCTTTCGTAAGGTTTTGTAACTTATTATTTCTTTTTTTAACTTGTTTGTTTCGTGGTTTTGCTTTTTTAAAACTTTTTAACTTAGAGTTATTTTGTTTTTTGTTGTTTATTTTGAATTTAGTCATTTAAAATTATTTTAGATAAGGCCTTGTATATTACAAATTTTGAAAAAACATGCTATCTTAATATCGACTACTCATAAAAGAAAAATAAATCTTTCGATATTTATTTTTTGAAAAATATCTGATAGTATTTATATTTTACATTAAAATATTTTCTATTTTTGTATACAAATTTTTCAAAAATAACTTTTTTAACATGAGTTCGTTTTTAAATTAATTTTTTTCACTAAGTCATAAAATCAAAAATTGATTAGCCTGTTGATTTCCGTAAAGTTTTGAAACAAAAGTTTTGCATTGATTTTTCAAAAAATATGTTTTCTACTAGTAGTTCTCTTACAGACAAAAATGCTAAATCAAAGAGAAATGTTACAGAAAAAATCGTTCAAATATATGCGGCACTATTTAGGGTAAAGAATTATCTATGTATAAATATATTCATTTATTTTGATTAGTGTTTCAAAAAATATTTTCAAACGTTTTTCAAAAATAATTAAACCATCAGAATGAAGACCCTTCGGTGGGCAATAAGAACTTCTGGGATGAGTTTTTTCTCTTGAGGGTCAACAGTCGCTTCTTGAAGGAGGAGATCAGTGCTATGTCAGGAGAGAGGCTAGGCAGTCTACGGGTTTGAGTTCCTACAATCTCACCCATCTTCTTCCAACTCACTCATCTTCTTCCATCCCACCCATCTCCTTCCAACCAACCCACCTTCCAAACCACTCACCTTTTTACAAATCATCTATTTTTTTTATTTCATTCATTTTTTTTCACTTTTTTTTGCTCCAAAACACCAACTCCACTCCTCTGACTCCCACCCACCTTCACCCTACCCATTCACTTTCACCCACTTTGTTTTTCTCTCATCAATTTTCACCTACCATCAGCCAATTTTTTTATTTCTTTCTCTACCCACTTTCACAATCATCATTTCCCATCATTTCTTTCCATCCAGCCAGTCTTCAGCATGTTGTACAAGCAATGTGTACGAACCCTCTGTGAGGACCACCCACTCCGAGTGAACAACGCCCTTTTGGTTTGCTTTCTTTTTTTTCTTTTTTTCCATTCATCTTCCTCTTCTCTTCTTCATCTCCTCTTTTTCTCATTCTTCTTCCTTTCCTTTTCTCTTCCTTCTTTCAGTCATACCTTTGGTTTTCTTTCTTCTCACATTCATATGGACATTTTTTTTTTATTCATTTTTTTTCTTACTTTCTTCAATTTTATTTTCTTATTCC
>OX387259.1:4934387-4936887 GCA_947562095.1 Branchellion lobata
CAGTGCCCGAGTCAACGAGGTAGAAACAACCGGCCTCTTCGCCTCCCTCTCCAACATGGTGGTGCCATTATAATTACTACTATTATTTTTATTTTATTATTTCTATTATTATTATTATTATTATTATTATTGTTAATATTATTTCTATTTTTGTTTTTATTATTATTATTATTATTATTATTATTAATTTATTATTATTATTATTATTTTTATTATTATTATTATTATTATTATTATTATTATTATTATTATTATTATTATTATTATTATTATTATTATTATTATTATCATTGTTGTTGTTGTTGTTGTTATTATTATTTTTATTATTATTATTATTAATAATATTTATATTCTCATAATATTTATTTTTGTTATTGTTGTTATTCTTATTTTCTATCTTATTTTCATTCTTATTTTTATTATTATCATTCTCATAAATTTTTATTTTTTTTGTTTTTATTTTTATTTTCATCATATTTATTATTGTCATTGTTATTATAGTTATTGTTTTTATTATTATTATTATTATTATTATTATTATCACCCAGGTGGGCAGCATGCTCATCGGGGAGGAAAGCAAGGTGCAGGCTTTCAAGTGCGTTATAATATTATTAATAATAATTTGTAATTCTGATATTATTATTGTTATTAATTTCTTCTTATTATTATTCTTATTTTTGTTATTATTCTTATTCTTTTTATTATTATTATTATTTTATTATTATTATTATTATTATTATTATTATTATTATTATTATTATTATTATTATTATTATTATTATTATTATTATTATTATTATTATTATTATTATTATCATTATCAATATTTTTTTATTATTACTAGTAGTATTATTTTTTTTATTTTTAAATTTTTATTATTGTTATTATTAGTATCATTATTATTTTTATTTTCATTATTTCTTTAAATTATATGATCACCACCAACACAGGGCCAATGACAGTTTGCTGTTGTCGCTCTACGAAACACTCCATCTCAACCGAAACTTCAACACCACTCTCTCCCACGTGCGTTATTATTATTTTTATTATTTTTCTTCTTTTTCATTTTTCTTTTTATTATTCTTTATTATTATTAATATTGTTAATTTTATATATATATTTTTTTTATATTTATTTTATTATTATTATTATTATTATTATTATTATTATTATTATTATTATTAATAATATTATTATAGTTATTTTTTTTTAATTACTATTTTATTTTTTTTTTTTTTCTTAATCATCCTCATCATTTCAGTTTAATAATTTTTTCAATAGTTTTATTATTATTTTCTTATTTTATTGTTTGGTTTCATTTTATTTTTTTTAGTGTTATTCTTTCTGTTTTTATCGTTTTTTTTTTCTTTTTTTGTATTATTTTTGTTGTTGTTTTCAGTCGCACACAGAACTTTCCACCGCTCTTTCATTAGAAACAAACACAGGTATCATCATCAGCATCATCATCATCATCATCGTTATCATCATCATCAGCATCATCATCATCATCATCAGCATCATCATCATCATCATCATCATCATCGTTATCATCATCATCACCATCATCATCATCATCATCACCATCGTCATCATCATCATCATCATCATCATCATAAGCATCATCATCATCATCATCATCATCACCATCATCATCATCATTATCATCATCATCCTCATCATCATCATTATCATCATCATAATCATTACCACCACAACCAGCCAATCAGGGGGAAGGAGGTGCATCGACCAATCACATCGCAGAACCGACCAACCTCCTTGGATCCTTCCTCGAGTACTGCAGCATTATCTCTCAAGACGTCAGAGGTGGGAGGAGTAAAAAGGAGGTGGGAGGAGTTGAAAAGAGATGGGAGGAGTTGAAAGGAGATGGGAGGAGTTGAAAGGTGGTGGGAGGAGTTGAAAGGAGGTGGGAGGAGTTGAAAGGAGATGGGAGGAGTTGAAAGGAGATGGGAGGAGTTGAAAAGAGGTGGGAGGAGTTGAGAGGAGATGGGAAGAGTTGAAAAGAGGTGGGAGGAGTTGAAAGGAGGTGAGAGGAGTTGAAAAGAGGTGGGAGGAGTTGAGAGGAGGTGGGAGGAGTTGAAAGGAGGTAGGAGAAGTTAATAGGAGGTGGGAGGAGTTGAAAAGAGATGGGAGGAGTTGAAAAGAGGTGGGAGGAGTTGAAAGGAGGTGAGAGGAGTTGAAAGGAGGTGGGAGGAGTTGAAAGGAGGTAGGAGAAGTTAATAGGAGGTGGGAGGAGTTGAAAGGAGATGGGAGGAGTTGAAAGGAGGTGGGAGGAGTTGAAAGGAGGTGGGAGGAGTTGAGAGGAGGTGAGAGGAGTTAAGATAATGATGATCATAATCATGATCATGATGATGGCTATTATGATTATTATTGTTATTAATCTACTGATAATTATAATAATAATAATTTTTATTATTGTTGTTCCAGACGCCAGCAACTACAACAGCACCAAGTTGTGTCTCATAATCCTCACCTGCATGGT
>OX387259.1:4946887-4949387 GCA_947562095.1 Branchellion lobata
ATTTAAAAATTAATTATTTAAAAAATAATTATTTAAAAATTAATTATTTAAAAAATAATTATTTAAAAAATAATTATTTAAAAATTAATTATTTAAAAAATAACTATTTAAAAAGAAGTGGTTTAAAAATATTATTCCAAAAAATTCTTTGTTAATTATTAATTTTTTAAACTTATTATTATTATTATTTATATTTCTATTATTATTATTTATTTTATTATTATTATTATTTATATTATTATTATTATTATTTATATTATTATTATTATTATTATTATTATTATTATTATTATTATTATTATTATTATTATTATTATTATTATTATTATTATTATTTATTATTATTGCATATTTTTTCACTTTTCCCGCCTCTCACCTTCGCTGGCAGCAGGGATGGGCTGAACCAAAGAATATATTTATCAAACATTGGTCTCTTATGTAGTACTTTTGAGTTTCAATTTATTTTATTTTATTTTTATTTATTTTATTTTAATTTAATTTAATTTTCTTTATTTTAATTTTGATTAATTTTATTTAATTTAATTTAATTATTTTAATTTTATTTAATTTTAATTTTATTTAATTTTAATTTTTATTAATTTTAATTTAATCATTTCGAGTTATTTTAACTTATTTTGCTTCATTTCTGATTCTTTTTAAATTCATTTTAAATTCATTTTAAATTCTTTTAAAATTCATTTTAAATTCATTTTAAATTCATTTCAAATTCATTTTAAATTCATTTTAAATTCATTTTAAATTCATTTTAAATTCATTTTAAATTCATTTTGAATTTAAATATATCTATCTTTCTTTAATTAATCGTTTTAATGAGCCTCACCTCTATACTTTCTATGTATTCAACATTATAAATTAATCTTTGTTTATAAATTCGATTTTGAGTATTTAACCATTTTAAATCACATTTTTTTATAATTAATTTTTTCATAATTAATTTTTTCATAATTAATTTTTTTATAATTAATTATTTTATAATTAATTATTTTATAATTAATTATTTTATAATTAAAGTTTTTTTATAATTAAACTCTTGTTAAATTACATTTTTTTAAATTATTTATAAAAAAGTAAATATTTTTCTATGATAAAGCAATAGATGTTTAAAAGAATTGTTAAAATTCGATTGATTTGTAACCGCGGAGCTCCTTATATAGTGATGGGGAAAATAGCCTTCCCTCTGATTGGCTGGCTAATACAGGTGAGGTGGAAGTGGAACGGATGACGGATGAGCAAAAGACAAGAAAAATGAATGGATGGAAGATGGAAAAATAGATGGATGGATGGATGGATGGATGGATGGAAAAATAGATGGATGGATGGATGGATGGAAGATGGAAAAATAGATGGATGGATGGATGGATGGAAGATGGAAAAATAGATGGATGGATGGAAGATGGAAAAATAGATGGATGGATGGATGGATGGATGGAAGATGGAAAAATAAATGGATGGATGGATGGATGGAAAATGGAAAAATAGATGGATGGATGGATGGAAGATGGAAAAATAGATGGATGGATGGATGGATAAATGGATGAATGGATGAATGGATGAATGTATGGATAGATTAATGGATGAAGGGATGTATGGATGGATGGATGTATGGATAGATAAATGGATGAAGAGATGGATGGATGGATGGATGAAGGGATGAAGGGATTGATGGATGGATGAATGGATACATAAAGAAACTACTAGATATAATAGTGGATGAATAAATGGATGATGGATAGACCCATAAGTGAATGAGCTGCTGCAACAAAGGAATGATTGAAAGATGGATGAAATATTGAAAAAATGGTTTTAAGATTCAACGAAATAGTGATTGGAAGAATGGAAGAAGGATTGGAAGAATGGATGAATGATTGGAAGAATGGATGAATGATTGGAAGAATGGAAGAATGATTGGAAGAATGGATGAATGATTGGAAGAATGGATGAATGATTGGAAGAATGGATGAATGATTGGAAGAATGGAAGAATGATTGGAAGAATGGATGAATGATTGGAAGAATGGATGAATGATTGGAAGAATGGATAAATGATTGGAAGAATGGATAAATGATTGGAAGAATGGAAGAATGATTGGAAGAATGGATGAATGATTGGAAGAATGGAAGAATGATTGGAAGAATGGATGAATGATTGGAAGAATGGAAGAATGATTGGAAGAATGGATGAATGATTGGAATGGAAGAATGGATGAATGATTGGAAGAATGGAAGAATGATTGGAAGAATGGATGAATGATTGGAAGAATGGAAGAATGATTGGAAGAATGGATAAATGATTGGAAGAATGGAAGAATGATTGGAAGAATGGATGAATGATTGGAAGAATGGAAGAATGATTGGAAGAATGGATGAATGACTGGAAGAATTGATGCATGATTGGAAAAATGGAAGAATTATTGGAAGAATGGATGAATTATGAAATGAGAAGATGAAAGAAAAATGAAGAGATGAACAAAAAAACATTT
>OX387259.1:4961887-4964387 GCA_947562095.1 Branchellion lobata
ACGGCCACAGGCTTCACAGGCATAGATCAGACATACGAAGAGCCAATGAGGGCAGACGTGGTGTTGAAAGCGGGAGAAGAGTCGGTAGCAGAATGTCTCAACAAGCTGGTTGAGTGCCTGGTCAAGAAGGTGGTTTATGGTGGTTTGTGGTGGTTTATGGTGGTTTATGGTGGTTTATGGTGGTTTGTGGTTGGTTGTAGTGGTTTGTGGTGTTTTGTGGTGGGTTGTGGCGGTTTATGGTGGTTTATGGTGGGTTGTGGTGGTTTGTTGTGGTTTATGGTGGGTTGTGGTGGGTTGTGGTGGTTTGTGGTGGGTTTGGGTGGGTTGTGGTGGGTTGTGGTGGTTCATGGAGGGTTTTGGTGGTTGTGGGGGTTGGGAGGAAATCGTTGGTTATTTATGTTGCTTTGTGGTGGTTTGTGGGGGTTTATTAGGGTTTTTGGTGGTTTATGATGGTTTTTAGTGGTTTATGACAATTTATGGTGGTTTATAGTGGTTTGGGGAACATTTTTGGTGAAGTCTTGCGATTTGAGGTTGTTTTTGAGCGTTTGAGAGGGGGTTTGTGGTGGTATGCGGCTTCATTTATTTAAAGGACACCTCGAAACAGTCACACTCAACAAATCCGAAAAAAAATACGGCTACACAAGCCACTGCTGAAACAACCAAAACAACCACCAAACCATCGAACAAATCGCTGCAAACCACCAAAAACAACCACAAAATCACTAAAAAGCCCCCATACACCACCATACTCCACCACAAAGCCACCATCCACCACCACAGGGCCACCATCCACCACCATACACCACCACAAGGCCACCATACACCACCACAGGGCCACCATACACCACCACAAGGCCACCACAGGGCCACCATACACCACCACTAAACCACCATACACCACAACTAAACCACCATACTCTACCACAAGGCCACCAAAAACCACCACAAGGCCACCATGCACTACCACAATGCCACCATACACCACCACTAAACCACCATACACCACCATTAAACCACCATACACCACCACAAGGCCGCCAACTCCACCACAAGGCTACCATACACCACCACAGGGCCACCATATACCACCATACTCCACCACAAGGCCACCACAAACCACTACAAGGCCACCATACACCACCACAAGGCCACCATACACCACTACAAGGCCACCATACACTACCACATGGTCACCATACACCACCACTAAACCACCATACTCCACCACAAGGCCACCATACACCACTACAAGGCCACCATACATCACCACAAGGCCACCATACACCACCACAAGGCCACCACACATCACCACAGGAGGTTCTCTCACCATGCCACTCGAACCCAGTGAGGGAGTTGATGGTGGCTGAGGGACACAAGCAGCAGTGGCTGCAAGAGGCCTCTTCCCTGCCCTCTATCGACATCACCAAGGTGACCTTTCACTTAACTAACTAATTGGTTAATTAACCAAGTGGTCACGTGGATGATCGATTTGCCATTTGATTGATTGATTGGACTGAATGAGCAAGATGCTCCTCTATTTTTAATTAATTCGTTCATATCGTATCTCTATGAACCCATCCCACCCATCACCCCATCACCCCATCCCACCCATCACCCCATCCCACCCATCACCCCATCACCCCATCCCACCCATCACCCCATCACCCCATCCCACCCATCACTCCATCCCACCCATCACCCCATCCCACCCATCACCCCATCCCACCCATCACCCCATCCCACCCATCACCCCATCCCACCCATCACTCCATCCCACCCATCACCTCATCACCCCATCCCACCCATCACCCCATCACCCCATCCCACCCATCACCCCATCCCACCTATCACCCCATCCCACCCATTACACCCATCCCACCCATCACTCCATCCCACCCATCACCCCACCCCACCCATCACCCCATCCCACCCATCACCTCATCCCACCCATCACCCCATCCCACCTATCACCCCATCCCACCCATTACACCCATCCCACCCATCACTCCACCCCCCCCCCCCCCCATCACCCCATCCCACCCATCTACACCCATCACTCCATCCCACCCATCAGCCCATCCCACCCATCACCCTATCCCACCCATCCCAACCATCACCCCATCCCACCCATCACCCTATCCCACTCATCCCACCCATCACTCCATCCCACCCATTACACCCATCCCACCCATCACTCCATCCCATCCATCACTCCATCCCACCCAGCACTCCATCCCATCCATCACTCCATCCCATCCATTACTCCATCCCATCCATCACTCCATCCCATCCATCACCCTTTCACATCCATCTCACCCAACACCCGCCATAACCTTCCATACCCCCCATCACCCTCAGTTGGACCTGCAGTGGGTACAGGTTTTATCGGAGGGTTGGGCGTCCCCTCTGCAGGGCTTCATGCGTGAGGAACAGTACCTGCAGGCTCTCCACTTCTCGCACCTCGTCTCCTCTTACTCCAACAATAACCAATCCATCCCCA
>OX387259.1:4969387-4984387 GCA_947562095.1 Branchellion lobata
AAACCCTCTAAATCCCCCAAAAACCCTCTTAATCTCCCAAAAACCTTCTAAATCCCTCAAAAACCTTCTAAATCTCCCAAAAACCCTCTAAATCCCTCAAAAACCCTCTAAATCCCCCAAAAACCCTCTAAATCCCCCAAAAACATTTTAACTTTCCCAAAAACCCACTATATCCCCCAAAAACCCTCTAAATTCCCCAAAAACCTTCTAAATCCCTCAAAAACCTTCTAAATCTCCCAAAAACCTTCTAAATCCCCCAAAAACCCACTAAATCCCCCAAAAACCCACTAAATCCTCCAAAAACCCTCTAAATCCCTCAAAAACCTTCTAAATCCCCCCAAAACTCTCTAAATCCCTCAAAACCCTCTAAGTTCCTAAAAAACCTTCTAAATCCCTCAAAAACCTTCTAAATCCCCCAAAAACCTTCTAAATCCCCCAAAAACCCACTAAATCCCCCAAAAACCCACTAAATCCTCCAAAAACCCTCTAAATCCCTCAAAAACCTTCTAAATCCCCCCAAAACTCTCTAAATCCCTCAAAACCCTCTAAATCCCCCAAAAACCCACTAAATCCCCCAAAAACCCACTAAATCCTCCAAAAACCCTCTAAATCCCTCAAAAACCTTCTAAATCCCCCCAAAACTCTCTAAATCCCTCAAAACCCTCTAAATCCCTCAAAACCCTCTAAGTTCCTAAAAAACCTTCTAAATCCTTCAAAAACCTTCTAAATCTCCCAAAAACCTTCTTAATCCCCCAAAAACCCTCTAAATCCCCCAAAAACCCTCTAAATCTCCCAAAAACCTTCTAAATCCCCCAAAAACCCTCTAAATCCCCCAAAAACCCTCTAAATCCCTCAAAAACCCTCTAAATCCCCCAAAAACCCTCTAACTCCCCCAAAAACCCTCTAAATCCCCCAAAAACCCTCTAAATCCTCCAAAAACCTTCTAAATCCCTCAAAAACCTTCTAAATCTCCCAAAAACCTTCTAAATCCCACAAAAACCCACTAAATCCCCCAAAAACCCACTAAATCCCCCAAAAACCCTCTAAATCCCTCAAAAACCTTCTAAATCCCCCCAAAACTTTCTAAATCCCCCAAAACCCTCTAAATCCCTCAAAACCCTCTAAGTTCCTAAAAAACCTTCTAAATCCCCCAAAAACCTTCTAAATCCCCCCAAAACCCTCTAAATCTCCCAAAAACCTTCTAAATCCCCCAAAAACCCTCTAAATCCCCCAAAACCCTCTAAATCCTTCAAAACCCTCTAAATCCCCCAAAACCCTCTAAATCCCTCAAAACCCTCTAAATCCCCCAAAAACCTTCTAAATCCCCCAAAAACCTTCTAAATCCCCCAAAAACCTTCTAAATCCCCCAAAAACTCTAAATCCCCCAAAAACCCTCTAAATCCCTCAAAACCCTCTAAATCCCCCAAAACCCTCTAAATCCCTCAAAACCCTCTAAGTTTCCAAAAATCCTTCTAAATCCCCCAAAAACCTAATTTTTCCAAAAATTTTCTTATTTCTCCAAAAACCTAATTTCTCCAAAAACCTTCTAATTTTCCCTAAAACCTTTCTAAATTTCTCATAAAACACCTCAACTACAGGATGAGTTCGACTTCATATCGGGCACACGCATGAGGAGCATGGCGAGGGGAGGGGAGGAGCCCCCCGATGGCTTCATGCACCCCCGCGCCTGGAACATTATGCAACAGTACTATGCCTCTCTCTGAGGGACTGATGGGTGTTTTTGGGGGTGGATGGGTGTTTTGGGGATGGATGGGTGTTTTGGGGGGTGGATGGATGTTTTGGGGATGGATGGGTGTTTTGGGGGGTGGATGGATGTTTTTGGGGGGTGGATGGGTGTTTTGGGGGTTGATGGGTGTGTATCTTTTTGGGGGTGGATGAGTGTTTTGGGGGTGGATGGGTGTGTTTATTTTTTTGGAGGTGGGTTAAATGGTTTTTTCTGGGATTAAGGTTTATTGGGGGCAGGTTCGGGGGTTCAAATGGGGGTTGGTTTTCGGTTGGGTGGGGTTATAAGGTTATTTGAAAAAATTTTTGTGGCCTGTTGAGGAGTTGCCCGGAGTGGGAAGAGTTGCCTGGAGTGGGAGGAGTTGGTGGAGTGGGAGGAGTTGGTGGAGTGGGAGGAGTTGGTGGAGTGGGAGGAGTTGGTAGAGTGGGAGGAGTTGGTAGAGTGGGAGGAGTTGGTGGAGTGGGAGGAGTTGGTGGAGTGGGAGGAGTTGGTGGAGTGGGAGGAGTTGGTGGAGTGGGAGGAGTTGGTGGAGTTGGTGGAGTGGGAGGAGTTGGTGGAGTGGGAGGAGTTGGTGGAGTGGGAGGAGTTGGTGGAGTGGGAGGAGTTGGTGGAGTGGGAGGAGTTGGTAGAGTGGGAGGAGTTGGTAGAGTGGGAGGAGTTGGTGGAGTGGGAGGAGTTGGTGGAGTGGGAGGAGTTGGTAGAGTGGGAGGAGTTGGTAGAGTGGGAGGAGTTGGTGGAGTGGGAGGAGTTGGTGGAGTGGGAGGAGTTGGTGGAGTGGGAGGAGTTGGTGGAGTGGGAGGAGTTGGTGGAGTGGGAGGAGTTGGTGGAGTGGGAAGAGTTGGTGGAGTGGGAGGAGTTGGTGGAGTGGGAGGAGTTGGTGGAGTGGGAGGAGTTGGTAGAGTGGGAGGAGTTGGTAGAGTGGGAGGAGTTGGTGGAGTGGGAGGAGTTGGTGGAGTGGGAGGAGTTGGTGGAGTGGGAGGAGTTGGTGGAGTGGGAGGAGTTGTCTGAAGTTTTTTTGGGGACTAGCGTTGTGATGGTGTGGTTGTTAAGAGGGGGAGAGGGCTGAAGATGATTTTTTTGGTTGTGAAATGGTGATAAATATGTGGTATGGTGGGGAGGTGGTGGTGGTGGTGATGGTGGTGGTGGTGGTGATGGTGGTGGTGGTGGTGGTGATGGTGATGATGATGATGGTGGTGGTGGTGGTTGTGGAGGTGGTTGTGGTGTTGTAGTGGTTGTCGTGGTGGTGGTGTTGGTTGTGGTGGTGATGATTGTTGTAGGGGTGGTTTTTGCGACGGTGGGGGGAATAGGAGTTGTGGTGGTGGTGGGATGGGAGTTGTGGTGGTGGTGGGGTGGGGGTTGTGGTGGTGGTGGGATGGGGGTTGTGGTGGTGGTGGGGTGGGGGTTGTGGTGGTGGTGGGATGGGAGTTGTGGTGGTGGTGGGATGGGGTTTGTGATGGTGGTGGGATGGGAGTTGTGGTGATGGTGGGATGGGGGTTGTGGTGGTGGTGGGATGGGGGTTGTGGTGATGGTGGGATGGGGGTTGTGGTGGTGGTGGGATGGGGGTTGTGGTGGTGGTGGGATGGGGGTTGTGGTGGTGGTGGGATGGGGGTTGTGGTGGTGGTGGGATGGGAGTTGTGGTGATGGTGGGATGGGAGTTGTGGTGGTGGTGGGATGGGGGTTGTGGTGATGGTGGGATGGGGGTTGTGGTGGTGGTGGGATGGGGGTTGTGGTGGTGGTGGGATGGGGGTTGTGGTGGTGGTGGGATGGGGGTTGGGGTGTTTTGTAGCCTCGTTGGTTGACACACGTCAGTATCAAGAGTCTGTTGAGTATAGTGGCTGTGTTCAGTGCCTGCTGTTATTGCAGTTGTTTTTGTTGCTACATTTATGGTTGTTGTTGTTGTTGTTGTTGTTTCTACTTTTATGGTTGTTGTTGTTGTTGTTGTTTCTCCTTTTTTTGTTGTTGATTCTGTTGCTCTTTTTGTTTGCGTCGTTTTCTTGTTTTCTTTTTCCTTTTGTTTGTAATTTTTATTGTTGTTTCGTAAATGTTGTTTTTGCCATCTTGTAACCCTAACCTCGTGGCGACGTTGTGTTGGCTTATTGTTTTCGACCTCGTAGTCAAGCCAATCATCAAGCGAGCAACATTGCTTGATCTACTTTCAATCTATTTTCAACCTTTTATCTTTTCAAATGAATTCTCTACCCTGTTCACGTACATACATGCGTAAGTCACACGGATCATAGAACGGTTCAATTTTTTCAGTCATCGTCTGTACAGCATTCTACAATTGTACAACCAATCTTCGTCTTCGTCGTCGTCATCATCATTGTCTTCATTTTCATCGTCATCATCATCATCATCATCATCATCATCATCATCATCATCATCATCATCATCATCATCATCATCATCATCATCATCGTTATCACCATCGTCGTTGATTTCATCTTCAAATGTCATAAGCAACATTTTCAAACATGATAAAGACAAAATAATTATGAAATTAAATGTAAAAAATCACTCCAAATTTAATTAATATTGTAAACATTATAATATTCATTACTTCAATAAAAAATAATTTCTTCAATTGAAATTAAATTCAATTTTTTTAATTTTAAAATGTAATTTATAATTTTTTAAATATATCATATTATCATAATAAAAATATACTTTCATTATTTTTATTTATCATAAATATTTCAAAAATATAAATAAAACTATTTCAAAGAACCAATACCACCACACTCCCCTTACGCAGACCTTTGGTTTGGTGGTTGATGCTTTAACAATTCCTTTTCGGTGTCTGAGTATTTAATCTTTTTCAAACTTCCCCACAATTCACGAATGTCGACAATATTCAAAACGTTTAGTTGTTTCAGCAATAAAGTCATTTTATTTTGTCTAATCACTTTTTTAATAAAAATAAACTTTCATTTGTTGAATCTCATTCAAAAGATTACAGCTGAAAAATTGTATTTTGACAACAATTTTGGATGAGTGAGATTGAAGGGAAGATTCTATATGATTCGGTCTGTCAACCTCATCAGAGCCATGTGAGTGCAAATTGAAACATTTATCTTTACTCCAAACTGGAAAGTGAATAATTTTCTTTGAATACTAAAAAAATTATCACGTATACATTGAAAAATTTTTTTAAATAAATGAAACTTCAAAAAAATAGTTTTTTTAATCCTATATTCTTCACGCTACAGCCACGTAAGCTGTGCTAGTTTAACTTCCGTATTTAGGTACCTTATATATAAAGTATTTTTTCGTAGTTGGTACGTTAAAAATGGAGGTGCCGTTTGCATTCTTGTTTTTGGTGGTGGTTGCCGCTGTGGTGAGGTGTGATAAAAAAAGAGATGAGGTTGAAATTGAGGAAGAAACCAAAGACAAGAACATCATGAGGGCAGTTGTTGAGGTACGTCTGCCGCATTGATTTTTTATTTGTTCTAAAGATTTTATTAAAACCATTAACTCATAACCACGTGAGAATTTACTTTTGATTCATCAAAGTATTGCGTCCATCAAACGAAAGCTTCATATTTCAATAGATAAAGTATCCGAATATACTTCCGTATTTGCTTTTATAATGAAGTAATATTCCCATTTCACAATACAATAATTCATTTTTTCACTATTTATATTTTCTTTTCCTTCTTCAGATCTTCAATATGCTTTCCTCCATTCCACAGAGCTGCAGTGGATGACAGTTGAACAGGTATCCCGATGTGAAGAGGTTCATCTATGAAGACTTGGATCTCTTGTGAGTTCTGATGAGAATGCATGGAGGATGCATGAAGCATAGATGGAAGATGGATGAAGAATGAATGGAGGATAACTTGACGGATAAAAGATGGATGATGTATGAAAGATGGATGGATAGTCGGACAATATAATAAGCACTATGTATAGGGATGTACAATATCATACTCTATGTTATATTAAATTATTTTATGTTATATTAAATTATCTTAGGTTATATTAAACATGTTTTCTATATCAGATTACCTTGTATTTTGATACTTTTCATCATATTATTTTGTATTAACTTGTATTATGCTATATTTTATCTTTTTATACTGTATTATTTTGTTTCATATAATATATTTCATTATGCTATTAAATATATTATTTTATAATTCATTCAAAAAATATAATAAATAGACTGAGAAGGTGACATTTCATAGTATATTAGCTGCCTTGTGTAAAATGGCACACCCGTCTGCCCCATTGATTTTGTAGGCTTCACTTTCATCTCATCCAATTTAACTTTCTATACAATAATTCACCTGTTGTCTTGGCAACCACTAGAATTTGAAAAAATAATATAAAAAAATTCCATTTATTAAGGTTAAGTTAATATGATTTACTATTAATTATTAACGTTTGTTAACTCCATTTTGATGTGCTTCAGTATTTTGTTGGTTACTGATTTTGATAGGGATGAGTGGAAGGGAGGAGTTTTGTATTGATTTCAAGCAAATATCAGCTGCAACAGCTGTGGTCTACAGGCTTGGTATTTACATCCTTCAACTGCTTGCACTGCTGTCATCTGCCACTACTACTACTACTACTACTACTACTACTACTACTACTACTACTACTACTACTACTACTATTATCACTACTACTACTACCACTACTACTACCACTACTACTACTACTACTACTACTACTACTACTACTACTACTACTACTACTACTACTACTACTACTACTACTACTACTACTACTACTACTACTACTACTACTACTACTACTACTACCACTACTACTACTACTACTACTATCACTACTACTACTACTACTACTACTACTACTACTACTACTACTACTACTACTACTACTACTACTACTACTACTACTACTACTACTACTACTACTACTACTACTACTACTACTACTACCACCACTACTACTAATTAATTAATTAGTTAATTAATTATTCATTCACATTCTTCATTATTTCATTGCAGTCACAACGTGGAGTTTAAGGTAAAGTCTGGAGCTCCTCCGGTTCTATTCCTTCTCAACAAGGGGGGGCACACTGTTGAGGTGGTTGATGTGGTGTGGTGTGGTGTGGTGTGGTGTGGTGTGGTGTGGTGTGGTGTGGTGTGGTGTGGTGTGGTGTGGTGTAGTGTGGTGTGGTGTGGTGTGATGTGGTGTGGTGTGGTGTGGTGTGGTGTGGTGTGGTGTGGTGTGGTGTGGTGTAGTGTGGTGTGGTGTGGTGTGGTGTGGTGTGGTGTGGTGTGGTGTGGTGTGGTGTGGTGTGGTGAGGTGTGGTGTGGTGTGGATGAGAGTTGAACAGAATGGAGGGTGTGGCTAGGGTGGTTAGTATGGGTCTGGTAGCACATTCATGAAATCAATTAAGCCATTTACCAGCCACTACCTTCACCACTACCGCCATGCAAAAACTCACCACCAACTCACCCACCCACTTCGCAACCACCAACGATACAACACCCTCTATACTAAAAACCCCATCCCAAACAATTCAAACCTTCACCATTATAATAAAAATCCTTCTACCACTAACCACAGTACAAACCCGCCCACAACCACCAACAATACAAACCCGCCCACAACCACCAACAATACAAACCAACCCACAACCACCAACAATACAAACCCACCCACGACCATCAACAATACAAACCCACCAAAAACACCAACAATACAAACCCACCCACAACCACCAACAATACAAACCCACCCACAACCACCAACAATACAAACCCACCCAAAACCACCAACAATACAAACCCACCCACAACCACCAACAATACAAACCCACCCACAACCACCAACAATACAAACCCACCCACAACCACCAACAATACAAACCCACCCACGACCATCAACAATACAAACCCACCAAAAACCACCAACAATACAAACCCACCCACAACCACCAACAATACAAACCCACCAAAAACCACCAACAATACAAACCCACCCACAACCACCAACAATACAAACCCACCAAAAACCACCAACAATACAAACCCACCCACGACCACCAACAGTACAAATCCACCCACGACCACCAACAATACAAATCCACCCACGACCACCAACAGTACAAACCCACCCACGACCACCAACAATACAAACCCACCAAAAACACCAACAATACAAACCCACCCACAACCACCAACAATACAAACCCACCAAAAACCACCAACAATACAAACCCACCCACGACCACCAACAGTACAAATCCACCCACGACCACCAACAATACAAATCCACCCACGACCACCAACAGTACAAACCCACCCACGACCACCAACAATACAAACCCACCAAAAACCACCAACAATACAAACCCACCCACAACCACCAACAATACAAACCCACCAAAAACCACCAACAATACAAACCCACCCACGACCACCAACAATACAAACCCACCAAAAACCACCGACAATACAAACCCACCCACGACCACCAACAGTACAAATCCACCCACGACCACCAACAATACAAATCCACCCACGACCACCAACAGTACAAACCCACCCACGACTACCAACAATACAAACCCACCCACGACCACCAACAGTACAAATCCACCACCACAGGAAGTTCCCTTGGAAGGCTTGAGCAGGGATGAGTGTAGTCAGTTGTTAGTAGCAAGAGGTTTCTTCAGGAGGGACCGACTGGACCAACCAGTGCCCGAGGAATACTCCCAAGGTCCCTACCAGAGGGTGGAGTTGTAGACGACCTTTGATGGCTGTTCTTTAGGGGTTGAATGGCTTTTTTGAGGGTTTTGTGGGTGGATGGGTGTTTGAAGAAGTTTGGTGAATTTTTTATCGAAGAGTTTAAAGAGGAGTTGTTATAAAGGGGTATTTCAGAATTATGATCTTATCGAATGAGCTTGTAGGGCCTATCTCATTCAAGCGTACCAAGACCGCCACTGCGATCTTTTGTTATTTTTAAGATAGTAATAAAAAGATTTGTCTACTAAGTTGTGCGTGGGAGTGGTATGCATTCATGGACGTTTAGTGCATTGCTGGTGCATGCTTGTTTAATGGGAGGAGGGGTAAAAAGAAGAAGGAGGTCAAATTCGTTGAGTTGGTTTTTTCGATATCGTGCATTGTATTGTACTGGTGTTCCCGCCATTTCTTATACCTATCATGGCTCGTCTGGCGCGTAATGATTTAATGTCTGTTGTTTTGATTTTGTTATTAGAACTTAATTCTTCATTTTAATTCGTTGTTTATTTGAAAATGTTAATGAATGAATCAATTAATTAATTTTCGAAAGTTGCAAATGTTTTTAAATTTATCAAAGTAAAATTATATGGCTTATCGAAACTATATTTTTAATGAATTTTTCATTAATAATTTCTTAATCTCACTGCCTACATCTACCACCCTCATTTACTATGACATCGCTTTTGTAAATTTCTTTGAAAAACGGCAGTGATTGAAGCTCAAATGTTTGCTGGAGATAAGTAGATTGGTGGGATGAAGAAATTATTTTTTAAATAAAAAAATAATAAAATTTGTTTGTCATTTTTTAATCTGTTAATTTTGAACAATTTCAACCAAAACAATTAAAGCTCCGGTTTGTTGATTAGTCATTGCTGAACTAGTTGCTGGATTCTTGTTTTTCGTAGAAAAGAGGTGTGATTCTATGACTAAATCAATCTAAATGCATTAAAATTCAAACATTTTATTTTAATTTTCATACACATTTTTATATTTCTCCATTTGGTAGTTTTTCCAATCGAGATTTCTTAATAGCATGAGAACGAATATCCCTGTTTAAGTTTTAACTAATAAGCATCCACAAAAAGAGTATGTAAGTTTTACTGACAATTTATAAAATTATAATGAAAATTGTTGAAATTGTACCGAGAAATAATATACTTATAAAATATATAATTATTCTGAGAATATGAAAAATTATACATTGAGAATTTAAAAGACTATACTGAGTTTATAAAAAATCATACTAAATATGCACACAGCAACAGCACGATGAGCAGATACCCAATGGGCCAAGTGGGACCACCACCCTCAGGTGGAGCAACAGCACGATGAGCAGATACCCAATGGGCCAAGTGGGACCACCACCCTCAGGTGGAGGTGGCTGGGGAGGAGGAGGAGGAGGAGGAGGAGGAGGATGGGCACCCCCTCAGAGTGGTTGGAGAGCACCAACTGGAGCCTGGGCTAACCCTTCTGGAGGTAAGTATTGGCGTTGGCATAAGATCCTTGCTTGAATTTTTCTTTTTTTCATTCTTTTTTTTAGATTTTTTTTTCTTTGTTTTTTCTCTGTTTTTTTGGACTTCAAACTTGTTATAGATCTTCTCACTCCCTCCAAAAAACCTCTCCACATTGCCACCTTTTCTTCCACAGTACCTCAACCTCCCCCATCCACTCCCTGGCAATCGAATCTACCACCACCACTTGGAGCTCCTATCCAACCATACAATCAACAATACAACCACTCATTCAACCCTCCCACACTCAATCCTTCTAACCCTCCCTATCTTCCTCCTCATGACCCTCGTTATGACAGAGGGCCTGGTTTTGGTTGTCACGGTGATGGGACATGGCGTCGAAGAAATAGAAGTGGTGGTTGTTATGGCGGTAGTATTTTTGATGGTCTTACTAATGGTTGTCATTCCATCAACCGCTCATTTGATAACCTGTGTCACAGCAACTTTGGTGACACATGTAACAATGACTTTTTATCACCCCATCACGGTCGTTATGGCAACTCTCATCACAATGACTTCATGCCATCTCACCACCACGGTCACCATGGAAACTCACGTCGCAATGACTTCTTGCCACTAGACACAGGATTCTCCTCTTTCACAAGCAACTACAACGGCCCTGGGGCAAGTGTGTTCCCCAAACCAAAGACCCAAAAACTATACCCTGAACAAGGGTGAACTGGCTCTTATATTTCTTCATCAGATCTATGGGGAATTACTTGGCGCTGCATAAATTTTGAGCTTCTCAAGATTCATGGCTTTTTTATAGCTTTTCATGAAAACTATAGAAGCTTTAGAATAAGGCTGTCAGAGGTCTGAGGTGTTGTTACATGCCATTAGAAACTGTCAATATTAGAACGTTAGGAAGCTTTCTTCCCCCGCTGTCCTTCCTTCCTTCCTTCTTTCCTTCCTTCCTTCCTTCCTTCCTTCCTTCCTTCCTTCCTTCCTTCCTTCCTTCCTTCCTTCTTTCCCTCCATTCTCTCTTCCTTTCTCTTTTCTTCCCTCCCTTCTCTCTTCCTTTCTCTTTTCTTCCCTCCCTTCTCTTTTCCTCTCTCTTTTCTTCCCTCCCTTCTTTCCTTCCTTCCTTTTTTTCCCTTCTTCCCTCCTTACCTTCTTTCCTTTCTTTCTTTTTTGTTGTCTTCCTTCAGACTTGACACATCCTTTTGTCATCAAGGATGTCTTACACACACACACACACACACACACACACACACACACACACACACACACACACAAACACACGCGTGCGCGCACACAAATTGGCCATTTCTTTTTTTCTTCCATCTTTTGAACTCTCTTTCACATGCTTTCGACATTTTCTTGTTCATTATGGCCTGTCTTCAATAACCTCACACCAATTAATAATAAAAGATACTGCAAAGTTCATTCGTTTATCACTAATTATACTTCTCACAACACATCCTATCAATTTTCCTGACGTTAAACATTTCTTTGACATGCCTTGACATACTTTTCATCAATTTTTTTTGACTTTTCATCAATTTTTTTTGACATTTCATCGTTTTTTTGACATAATTTGACACATTTTTGGCATATTTTTGTATATCCTTCTCTGATTTATTTCATAAATTTTCCAAGCCTTTTCAGTTTTGCTAGCACATTGATTTTTTGACCTATTTTTATAAGCTCATCAAATTGATTGTTAATGAGATCCTTTTAGGCGATAGTTCTGCTGGTGGTTGTCGTTCAAACCCGAGTTAACTTTTTACAATTCATTTTGTGCACTTCGATGTTTCTTAGGTGCAATAAACGCTTCCTTGTCTCCAATGGCGAATATAAATAATAAAAAGGGTGGTATCAACAGTAATAATTTTATAATAATTATTATTATTTCTATAATTACTATTATTTTTATTATCTTCTTATAATAATGTGGAGTTTAAAACTTTCATATAATTAATAATAATAATAATAATAATAATTTTTGTTTTTATTGTTATTTCTATCACCTTCATCAATGACAATTGCAGGTTCTGATCAGCCATCCAGAGGTAATCCTTTTCATAGACAATAATAATAATAATAATAATATAGATAATTTTATTAATATAGATAATATTAATATAAAAAATAATAATAATATAGGCAATAATATTAATATAAATAAAAATATATATGAAAATAATATTTATAAATTTTATTTTTTTCAATTTTTCAAATAGAAACAATAAAATGAATGATAGGAAAAATATTAAAGCACTAAATAATATAAATATTAAAAAGTAATAAAAATGCTAATAATAATAAATGAATATCAAAATGGACAGGGAGTGAGAGTGACGACCCGCCCGCCTACAGTGCTGCCATTGAGTACTTCAAGGGACTCAATGAAGAGGTCACTCCGTATGACTCACCCAACCTCATACCTCCTCCACATGACTCACCCAACCTCATACCTCCTCCATATGACTCACCCAACCTCATACTTCCTCCACATGACTCACCCAACCTCATACCTCCTCCACATGACTCACCCAACCTCATACCTCTTCCACATGACTCACCCAACCTCATACCTCCTCCACATGACTCACCCAACCTCATACCTCCTCCACATGACTCACCCAACCTCATACCTCCTCCACATGACTCACCCAACCTCATACCTCCTCCACATGACTCACCCAACCTCATACCTCCTCCACATGACTCACCCAACCTCATACCTCCTCCACATGACTCACCCAACCTCATACCTCCTCCACATGACTCACCCAACCTCATACCTCCTCCACATGACTCACCCAACCTCATACCTCCTCCATATGACTCACCCAACCTCATACCTCCTCCACATGACTCACCCAACCTCATACTTCCTCCACATGACTCACCCAACCTCATACTTCCTCCACATGACTCACCCAACCTCATACCTCCTTCACATGACTCACCCAAGTTCATACCTCCTCCACATGACTCACCCAACCTCATACTTACTCCACATGACTCACCCAACCTCATACCTCCTCCACATGACTCACCCAACCTCATACCTCCTCCACATGACTCACCCAACCCCATACCTCCTCCACATAACACACCCAACCTCATACCTCTTCTACATGACTCACCCAACCTCATACCTCCTCCACATGACTCACCCAACCTCATACCTCCTCCACATGACTCACCCAACCTCATACCTCCTCCACATGACTCACCCAACCTCATACCTCCTCCACATAACACACCAAACCCCATACCTCCTCCACATAACTCACCCAACCTCATACCTCCTCCACATGACTCACCCAACCTCATACCTCCTCCATATGACTCACCCAACCTCATACCTCCTCCACATGACTCACCCAACCTCATACTTCCTCCACATGACTCACCCAACCTCATACCTCCTCCACATAACTCACCCAACCTCATACCTCCTCCACATGACTCACCCAACCTCATACCTCCTCCATATGACTCACCCAACCTCATACTTCCTCCACATGACTCACCCAACCTCATACCTCCTTCACATGACTCACCCAAGTTCATACCTCCTCCACATGACTCACCCAACCTCATACTTACTCCACATGACTCACCCAACCTCATACCTCCTCCACATGACTCACCCAACCTCATACCTCCTCCACATGACTCACCCAACCCCATACCTCCTCCACATAACACACCCAACCTCATACCTCTTCCACATGACTCGCCCAACCTCATACTTCCTCCTCATGGCTCACCCAACCTCATACCTCCTCCACATGACTCACCCAACCTCATACCTCCTCCACATGACTCACCCAACCTCATACCTCCTCCACATGACTCACCCAACCTCATACCTCCTCCACATGACTCACCCAACCTCATACCTCCTCCACATAACACACCCAACCTCATACCTCCTCCACATAACTCACCCAACCTCATACCTCCTCCACATATCACACCCAACCTCATACCTCCTCCACATGACTCACCCAACCTCATACCTCCTCCATATGACTCACCCAACCTCATACCTCCTCCACATATCACACCCAACCTCATACCTCCTCCACATGACTCACCCAACCTCATACCTCCTCCACATGACTCACCCAACCTCACACCTCCTCCACATGACTCATCCAACCCCATCCCTTCTCCACGTGACTCACCAGCCTCCCACAATTCATCCCAGCCTCCCAAAATTCATACAGCCTCCCACAATTCACCCCAGCCTCCAAAAATTCACCCCAGCCTCCCAAAATTCACCCCAGCCTCCCAAAATTCACTCCAGCCTCCAAAAATTCACCCCAGCCTCCCACGATTCATCCCAGCTTTCCACAATTCACCCCAGCCTCCCAAAATTCACCTCAACTCTTATAATTAATCTCTTTCATACTTCACCCCAACCTTTTCAATATCCCCCATAGTTTAACCCAACTCCAAAAGTCTTCATATTTCCATTATCCTCCCCCCCCCTCCCCCCCCCCCCCCACAGGATAGAATTCCCGAGGAGGCTCGACCACAGTTTGAGAGTCTGGCAGGCGAGGATGGTATGATTGATGCTGAGGAACTCAAAGACATTCTCAACAAAGTCTTCCTTAGTGGTGAGGGTGGTGTGGAAAGTTTTGGGGTGGTGTGGGGAGTTTTGGGGTGGTGTGGAGGATTTTGGGGTGGTTTGGGTAGTTTTGGGGTGGTGTGGGGAGTTTTGGGGTGGTGTGGGGAGTTTTTGGGGTGGTATGGGGAGTTTTTGGGGTGGTGTGGGGAGTTTTTGGGGTGGTGTGGGGAGTTTTGGGGTGGTGTGGGGGATTTTGGGGTGGTTTGGGTAGTTTTGGGGTGGTGTGGGGAGTTTTGGGGTGGTGTGGGGAGTTTTTGGGGTGGTATGGGGAGTTTTTGGGGTGGTGTGGGGAGTTTTTGGGGTGGTGTGGGGAGTTTTGGGGTGGTGTGGGGAGTTTTGGGGTGGTGTGGGGAGTTTTGGGGTGGTGTGGGGAGTTTTTGGGGTGGTGTGGGGAGTTTTTGGGGTGGTGTGGGGAGTTTTGGGGTATGGGGAGTT
>OX387259.1:4989387-4996887 GCA_947562095.1 Branchellion lobata
CAGAAAATTTTTGTGATGCCTTTCAACACTTGTTTACTTTCTTGTGGCCTCGAAACTCTACGGGGTTGATGCCACTATAATAATATTCGTTTTTTGTTTGTTTGTTTTTGTTGAGTAATCTGGCAAACAGTATTTATGTAGGTTTTGGTTGACGATTAAACTTATTTTTAAATTGATTCATTGTTTTAAATTAATATTTCATTGTGTTGTGGAACAACCTGCCTAACAGCTCAAAATCCTCAAGTTCAACAAAATCATTTTGTCGATCTCTGAAGACTTACCTATTCAATAAATATTTCCCTCCATCATAATAATATTACTGTTCTTCTTTTTTAGAAATAATTTATTTTTATTTTCATTTATTTACTTATTTAATTATATTTTTTCTATTTTAATTTTTCATAATATTTTTAATAATGAGACGTTTTGAGTGGCCTCGAAACTCTACGGGGTTAATGCCACTATAATAATATTCGTGTTTGTATTGTATTTTATTGTATAAATATTTTTTCAACTTTTTCTCTCACGATTTGTTCATTTCGTAGGTTCAATGCCGACTTTTATGACTGATAACATTCTGTTCTTGTATATTTCTGTTTTCTTTTTTTTCGACCATTCGCCTTGTTTTTGTAAAATTTCCAGCGTATGTCTGGACTTTATCTAATAAAGACTACAAAAAACTGCAATGTTTGTATTTCAAACGAGAAAATGGCGGATCCAAGAATCTTTTTAAAATCTTGGTAATCAGCAAAAACTATAACTCTTAGATGAATTAATTTATTAATTACTAATATTTGTTGAACTTTAATTATCAACAATTTCCTAAAAAATAATTTTATCAGTTTGTTTAGCGTTTCATTGTTTCAAAGTTATAACACTAGAAGGGGGCTTTACTGTGGAATGATAAAAATCTACTTTTCAGTTAAACGCGGCAGTTAAGTTAACTTTTAAACGCTCGCAGGGTGGATCTGCCAACAAGAATGGCTGAAAAGTCAGACGAAAAGACTGATTTAGTTTTAAAAAAGTTAAAAGAAGTTTTTAAGCATGACAATTTCAAATCTACGCTCCAAAAGCAAGCAGTTAAAGCTGTTCTTAAAGGTACTTTGATGAAACTAAAAATATTTTTGAACATATTTTAAAAATGAAATAAATTAAATTAAAATGATTAAAATGTCAATCATAAAAGTTACACTTCTAAATATTATACTCAACCGAAACTACAATGAGCGTTCAAGAGATTGATGAATTGTGTTCACGAATCTTAGACTTCTATTTCTTTTCCACTGCCCTTGCAGGCGATCATGACGTATACATCTCCATGCCAACGGGAGCTGGCAAATCTTTATGCTTTCAACTTCCCATCATTGTCTCAGGTGCTTCTAATCTAATCTAATCAAATTCTTTTTATAGCGCTGATTCCAAACAGCTTTCTTGCAAAAGTTGAAAATGCATTCAACTCAAATGAAAGCCTTGTTTAAAATTTTTTTACAGTTTTTCAGCAGTAGGAAAATACAGTTTTTTTGTGATTTCTTCGAGTATGAAAAATATTTGTCATGTAGAGTATTGCCAAGGAATTCTTAAAAATATTTACTCCAAATAAAACACATTGCAACTCTACCAATAACTGTCACTCCCACCACAGGCAAGATAGGCATAGTGGTTTCCCCTCTTCTGGCCCTCATACAAGACCAAATCACCCAGCTCAGAAAGCTCAAGCTTGTGGCTCACACACTCAACTCAAAGACCCTCGTCGATGAGAAAAAATTTGTAAGCAGTCTTGTCAATTACTTTCCCTTCTGAATGTATAATCTTTTATAAGGCACTATAAGCAAACCAGGCTGCTTCAGAGAAGTTTCAACTGTTTAAGACTTCTCTCACATAATTCATTATTATTTTATTTTATTATTTTATTTTCTTCATTTCATTTGTATTTCTTACTTTATTTGAAATTCCTTTCATTCCACAACAATGCTTCTTCATCAACAATAATAATAATGAGAAAAAGAATAATAATAATAAGAAGAACTAATCAAAACATAAACATTAACAAATTTATAATAATAATAGTAATAATAATAATAATAATAATAATAGTAATAATAGTAAATCCAGTTTGTAAAGCGCCAATGAAAGCAACTGAGACACTAAAGTCAATTTTCACATCTACCACCACCACCAATAAGATGTACACACAACCAAGCCACCACCACCAATAAGATGTACACACAACCAAGCCACCACCACCAATAAGATGTACACACAACCAAGCCACCACCAATAAGATGTACACACAACCAAGCCCCCACCATCAGATCCTACATGATTTGAAGTGCAAGAAGCCAACGATACAGTTCTTGTACGTCACGCCCGAGCGAGCTGCCACGTCACACTTCAACGATCTTACCACAAACCTCGTCAAGCGAGGTCTTGTGTCTTACTTGGTGGTTGACGAGGCACACTGTGTTTCTCAGTGGGGGCACGACTTCAGGCCAGATTACCTCAAGTTAGGCCTCTACCGAAGCCTTCTCGGCAACATCCCGTGCATAGCACTCACCGCCACCGCCACAGACCACGTGGTGGCCGATATTAAGAGCTCCCTGAAACTCAGGGACAACTTTCTTTCCTTCAAAGCGTCTTGCTTCAGGAAGAACCTCTTCTATGAGGTGGTCCTTTTGATGATGATAACGTTTATTTATTTTATTTTTGTTTCAATTATTTTAATTATTTTCATTCAATTATTATTTTTTTAATAATCATTTTTTTCATTATTCATTATTCTTATTTTTGTTAATATTCTTATTTTTATTGTTTTTATTCTTATTATTGATGTTATTATTCTTATTATTGATGCCATTATGAGTTTTTGTTGTTGATATAATCGTTTTCAAAGTAATCATTTTAATTACCATATTTTAATCTTGCAATGGTACCCTCCGAAGCTGTCACCACCTTCACCACTATCTTCTTTGACTTCATTATTATCATTATCACCATCATTATTGTCATCATCATCATCATCATCATCATCATCATCATCATCATCATCATCATCATCATCATCATCATCATCATCATCATCATCATCATCATCATCATCATCATCATCATCATCATCATCATCATCATCATCATCATCATCATCATCATCATACTCGTCACCACCATCATCACCACCATCATCTTCATCATCATCATCACCACCATCATCATCATCATCATCCTCACCATCATCACCATCATCATTATTCTCATCATCACCAAGGTGAAATACAAAGTCCTCCTCTCATCATCATCATCATCATCATCATCATCATCATCATCATCATCACCACCATCATCATTATTCTCATCATCACCAAGGTGAAGTACAAAGACCTCCTCTCATCATCATCATCATCATCATCATCATCATCGGGTGAAGAAGAAGATTTGATAAAGTTTGTGACCAAGTGCCTTAAAGGAGGAATCAGTGGTGGTGGGGTGAGTGGTGGGAGGTGAGGGGGTAGTCGGATGAGTGGTGGTGGGGTAATCGGGTGAGTGGTGGGGGGAGGGTAGTTGGGTGAGTGGTGGGGGGAGGGTAGTTGGATGAGTGGTGGGAGGAGGGTAGTTGGGTGAGTGGTGGAAGGAGGGTAGTTGGGTGAGTGGTGGGGGGAGGGTAGTTGGATGAGTGGTGGGGGGAGGGTAGTTGGATGAGTGGTGGGGGGAGGGTAGTTGGGTGAGTGGTGGAAGGAGGGTAGTTGGGTGAGTGGTGGAAGGAGGGTAGTTGGGTGAGTGGTGGAAGGAGGGTAGTTGGGTGAGTGGTGGGGGGAGGGTAGTTGGATGAGTGGTGGGGGGAGGGTAGTTGGGTGAGTGGTGGAAGGAGGGTAGTTGGGTGAGTGGTGGGGGGAGGGTAGTTGGATGAGTGGTGGGGGGAGGGTAGTTGGGTGAGTGGTGGGGGGAGGGTAGTCGGGTGAGTGGTGGGGGGAGGGTAGTTGGGTGAGTGGTGGGGGGAGGGTAGTTGGGTGAGTGGTGGGGGGAGGGTAGTTGGATGAGTGGTGGGAGGAGGGTAGTTGGGTGAGTGGTGGAAGGAGGGTAGTTGGGTGAGTGGTGGGGGGAGGGTAGTTGGGTGAGTGGTGGGAGGGTAGTTGGATGAGTGGTGGGAGGGTAGTTGGGTGAGTGGTGGGGGGAGGGTAGTTGGATGAGTGGTGGGAGGAGGGTAGTTGGGTGAGTGGTGGAAGGAGGGTAGTTGGGTGAGTGGTGGGGGGAGGGTAGTTGGGTGAGTGGTGGGAGGAGGGTAGTTGGATGAGTGGTGGTGGGAGGGTAGTTGGGTGAGTGGTGGGGGGAGGGTAGTTGGATGAGTGGTGGGGGGAGGGTAGTTGGGTGAGTGGTGGAAGGAGGGTAGTTGGGTGAGTGGTGGGGGGAGGGTAGTTGGATGAATGGTGGGGGGAGGGTAGTTGGATGAGTGGTGGGGGGAGGGTAGTTGGGTGAGTGGTGGAAGGAGGGTAGTTGGGTGAGTGGTGGGGGGAGGGTAGTTGGATGAGTGGTGGGGGGAGGGTAGTTGGGTGAGTGGTGGGGGGAGGGTAGTTGGGTGAGTGGTGGGGGGAGGGTAGTTGGGTGAGTGGTGGGAGGAGGGTAGTTGGGTGAGTGGTGGAAGGAGGGTAGTTGGGTGAGTGGTGGGGGGAGGGTAGTCGGGTGAGTGGTGGGGGGAGGGTAGTTGGGTGAGTGGTGGGGGGAGGGTAGTTGGGTGAGTGGTGGGGGGTAGTTGGGTGAGTGGTGGGGGGAGGGTAGTTGGATGAGTGGTGGGGGGAGGGTAGTTGGGTGAGTGGTGGGGGGAAGGTAGTTGGATGAGTGGTGGGAGGAGGGTAGTTGGGTGAGTGGTGGAAGGAGGGTAGTTGGGTGAGTGGTGGGGGGAGGGTAGTTGGATGAGTGGTGGGGGGAGGGTAGTTGGGTGAGTGGTGGGGGGAGGGTAGTTGGATGAGTGGTGGGAGGAGGGTAGTTGGGTGAGTGGTGGAAGGAGGGTAGTTGGGTGAGTGGTGGGGGGAGGGTAGTCGGGTGAGTGGTGGGGGGAGGGTAGTTGGGTGAGTGGTGGGGGGAGGGTAGTTGGGTGAGTGGTGGAGGGAGGGTAGTTGGGTGAGTGGTGGGGGGAGGGTAGTTGGGTGAGTGGTGGGGGGAGGGTAGTTGGATGAGTGGTGGAAGGAGGGTAGTTGGGTGAGTGGTGGTGGGAGGGTAGTTGGGTGAGTGGTGGGAGGGAGGGTAGTTGGGTGAGTGGTGGGGGGAGGGTAGTTGGATGAGTGGTGGTGGGAGGGTAGTTGGGTGAGTGGTGGGGGGAGGGTAGTTGGATGAGTGGTGGGAGGAGGGTAGTTGGGTGAGTGGTGGAAGGAGGGTAGTTGGGTGAGTGGTGGTGGGAGGGTAGTTGGGTGAGTGGTGGGGGGAGGGTAGTCGGGTGAGTGGTGGGGGGAGGGTAGTTGGGTGAGTGGTGGAGGGAGGGTAGTTGGGTGAGTGGTGGGGGGAGGGTAGTTGGGTGAGTGGTGGGAGGAGGGTAGTCGGATGAGTGGTGGGAGGGTAGTTGGATGAGTGGTGGGGGGAGGGTAGTTGGATGAATGGTGGGGGGGAGGGTAGTTGGGTGAGTGGTGGGAGGAGGGTAGTTGGGTGAGTGGTGGGGGGAGGGTAGTTGGGTGAGTGGTGGGAGGAGGGTAGTTGGGTGAGTGGTGGGGGGAGGGTAGTTGGATGAATGGTGGGGGGGAGGGTAGTTGGATGAGTGGTGGGGGGAGGGTATTCGGGTGAGTGGTGGGAGGGTAGTTGGATGAGTGGTGGGAGGAGTGGTGTGTGATTTGAAGAACAAATATTTAGGAAGTTATTCCAAGTTGAAATTATTCGGAATATATTTTTTAATAATTCAATAAGTTTATTTCAAACTTTTTCAAAAAATTGTTCATAAATGAATTAATAATTTTAAAATGAATAAATTACATAATTCAGCACTGAGCACAACAACAACAACAACAACAAATACACAACAACAACAATACACTACAACAATAATACACAACAACAAAAACAATACACCACAGCAACAACAATACACCACAGCAACAACAATACACCACAATAACAACAATACACCACAGCAACAACAATATACCACAGCAACAACAATACACCACAATAACAACAATACACCACAACAACAACAATACACCACAGCAACAACAATACACCACAATAATAACAATACAAAAAACCAACAAAAATACAAAAACAACAATACACAACTATGGAAATCCATAAAAACAACATACAATCCCGCCAGAGCCAAGACTGTGGCATAGTCTACTGCAGGACGAAGCAGAAGTGTGAGGAGTTGGCAGTGAGCCTATCAGAAGCGGGCATCGCCACAGGAGCCTATCACGGAGGACTAAAGAGCTCGCTCAGAACCCAAGTGCAAGATGATTGGCTGGTCGGGAAGCTGCTCGTCATTGTGGCTACCATTTCCTTTGGGATGGGTGTGGACAAGGCTACAGTCAGGTGGGAAAAGGAAATGGGTGATCAGCACAACCACCATGTCACCATTACAGCCTTCACCCCATCACACTATTACATTCTCCACACCATTACACACTCCATACTACTATAAACCTTCCCACCATAAACCACCTTCAACCCCACAATGAACAATTCCAAATTCCAATATGAAAACCAAAAATTCCACCATAAAACTTCAAATTCTACCATAAAACCTCAAATTCCACCATAAAACCTCAAATTCCACCATAAAACCTCAAATTCCACCATAAAACCTCAAATTCCACCATAAAACTTCAAATTCCACCATAAAAATCCAAAAATTTCACCAACCACTGCGAACTCACCTCTGAAACCCACCTCAAAACTTTAACACTAAACTTATTTCAAAGTCATCTGACCTCTACCCAAACTCAAAATCCCACCATTAACCACCCAAGCTTCAAAGTCCACCAAAACACCTTTCACCATAAACCACCAAACATTTCTCACCATGAACCACCAACACCACTCACCATAAACAACCAAACATTTCTCACCATGAACCACCAACACCAATCAACATAAACCATCAACACCACCCACCACAAACCATCAACACCACCCACCACAAAGCACCAAACACTTTCACAGGTTCGTGGTGCACTGGGACCTGCCCAAGTCCATGGCTGGCTTCTACCAGGAGTCGGGAAGGGCAGGTCGTGATGGTGGCATCTCCCACTGTCGCCTCTACTACTCCGTCAAGGATAAAAACACTGTGGCATTCCTCCTCAACAACGAACTCAACGACAAGAAGAAAAAGGTGTGGTGTGGTGGGTGTGGTGGGTGTGGTGAGTGTGGTGAGTGTGGTGGGTGTGGTGGGTGTGATGGATGTGGTGGGTGTGGTGGGTGTGATGGATGTGATGGGTGTGGTGGGTGTGATGGGTGTGGTGAGTGTGGAGGGTTTTTTGGTGGGGTTGGGGTGTTTTGGTGGTGGAGTTGGGGTGTTTTGGTGGTGGG
>OX387259.1:5001887-5021887 GCA_947562095.1 Branchellion lobata
CTACTACTACTACTACTAATAGTAATAATAATAATAATAATAATAATACTACTACTACTAATAATAATAATAATAATGACAATAATAATATGGAAAACAAAGGGTTTTTGTTTCAAACTGCACGAGAACTGCTGAAGGAACAAAATAAAAAAAACAAAAAAAATGATAAAAATAAGCAAAATGAGAATTTAACCGTCAACAACAACAACAATAATAATAATAATAATAATAATAATAATAATAATAATAATAATAATGATAATCATCATCATCATAATACTCCATCGAATTACGTTAATGCTAAAAATATAACCGTCAAAAACAATAATAATAATAATAAAATCAACAATAATTATAATAAAAATAATAAAAATAATTATGAGAAAAATAATAAACATAATAATAATAATAATAATAGTAATAATAATAATAATAATAATAATAATAGTAATAATAATAATAAGGTTACAGAGTGCAGGGAAAGAGCCAGGAGGGTGATAATGAAAATCATGCCGGTGTTGAAAGAAATCATCCAAAAGGTTAATAATAATAATAATAATAATAATAATAATAATAATGATAATAATAATAATAATAATAATAATAATAATAATAATAATAATAATAATAATAATAATAATAATAATAATAATAATAATAATAACAGTAATAAAGTGTTTATGTTAGTTATTTCGAAAAATTTTTTAATCGAAGTTGATATATCGGAGTATTATATTGAATTAAAAATTATTATATAAGTATAATACAAATATTAATATACAATACAATACAAACACGAATATTATTAGAATGGCATCAACCCCGTAGAGTTTCGAGGCCACTGTATAATAATAATTATGATGACGTCAGAACGAATTGAGGGCCAGGCTGGCGGAGATGACGAAGCTGATTCTGCGGCAGAAGGTTCCAGAGAGTCACTGTGAGGAGGAGGCATAAGGCATCTGATCGTCAATCAGATCAATTAGATATGATCATCCAATTAGTCGATTAAGTGGTTATAATTAATTGTTGTTTTATCATTATGAACTAATGACACTGGTAAACGATTGTAAGGCCCACCCGTTCATCCATCTATCCACCCAACTCACTCAATTCACCCATCCATCCAACCCACTCACTCCACCCACCCCACTCATCCATCCATCCATCCAGCCACCTCACTCTTCCACCCATCCAGCCAACTCACTCATCCACCCACCCAACTCACTCCATCCACTCCACCCACCCCACTCACTCCATCCACCCACCCCACTCACTCCATCCACCCACCCCACTCACTCCATCCACCCACCCCACTCACTCCATCCACCCACCCCACTCACTCCATCCACCCACCTCACTCACTCCATCCACCCACCCCACTCACTCCATCCACCCACCTCACTCACTCCATCCACCCACCCCACTCACTCCATTTAACTATCTATTCACCCGTCAATCCACCCCACTCACTCCACTCACCCATCCACCCATTCATCCACCCACCCACTCACCCACCTACTCACCCATCCACCCAGGGGAGCAGTTCAGCAGAGAAGTGTCGAAGCGTCAGCTAAACTGACTTTACTTGTATTATTTTACTATTATCAATAACAATAATAATAACAATAATAATAACAATAATAATAATAATAATAATAATAATATAATAATAATAATAATAATATAATAATAATAATAATAATAATAATATAATAAATTCTTTTCTTTCTGAAATTTTGTTCTTTATTTGTTTTTCAAAAAATGAAATACTGAGCACTACTATTATTATTAGTATTGTTGCTCTTATTATTACTATTAATGTGTTTCATATCATTATTCATATTCAATCCAATGAAAGATTTTCAATTTTATTAAACGTTACGCGAAATAGCATTAGCCTACAAAAATCACCTATGGAGAAAACCGTCAGTCCGTGCAAGCACAGTCACACAAACAAATTCTCCATAGACACGCACACACGCACACAAACACACACGCCCCATAGACTCACACCTTAGCGACAGCCACAGCGGCGGCGGTAGTAGTCTTATCGGCAGTCAGACCGACCCTCTGACCTGCCTTGCAGGCCACCTCACTCTTCACACCATAGAACCACTCCCCGATCTTGGAGTGTTCCAGCATGTCGTTGAAAGTCATCGTGCCCTCCATGGCGTTTACAACTCCGTACATGGACAGGTCTGCCAAGTTGGGCTTAAGACCGCCCATAAACTTGGCCCCCTTTTTACTCTTGTTCGCTTTTTTCACCGCTCTCACCCACTCGTCACACGCCGCGTACAACTCCTGCCTCACGTCAGACGACAGCTTGTGGCGCTTCTTGAGTCGCTTGCCGATGAAGTACATGACTGAGGACCCAGCCACCACCACCAATGTCCGCTCGAACCACGTAAAGTTTTCCTCCCACTCACCCACCTGAGGGGGGTAAGAGATGGCTGGGTAGAATGGTTGGTGAGTTAGTGAGTGGGCTGTTTCTGATTTTTATCACTTATCCTAGCCCATCGCCCTCCACACATCTAACCACCTTGCTGTTCTACCCTACCACTCAAAACACAATCTTTTTCGTTCTTATCCACCGCCGTCATCCATACTCTCCTATCTTCCCTGTTCTTTCTCATACCCTCCTATCTTCTCTATTCTTACCCACAAAACCCAATCTACCTCATTTTTACCCACAATCTTTAATCTCCCAACTTCCGCCCAACTCTCTCCCTCGGCACCTTGGAGAATATCTTGAAGGTGTCGTGCGCCTCGGAAGGAGTGCGGTAGAGGTTCGGAGACACGAGGTGCACGAAGAAGTTGTCAGTCCACTCCCTCCACTTCTTCACCTCCTGTGGTGGTGTGGTGTGGTGTGGTGTGGTTGTTGTGATAGCGTGGTTGAGGTTTAAGTTGTTATTGTGATGGTGTGGCGGTGGTGGTTGTGGTGGCATGGTGGTTGTGGTGATAACTGGTTGTTTTGATGGCAGTGGAACTTTTGGTGATTGTAGTGTGATAATTGTTGTGATAGTGTGGTTGTCTTTGTAGTTGTGTTTTTCGATATTTATGATAAAATAGTGGTGGTGAATAGATGGTTGTGATGGTGGTAGAGAGATGTTGGTTAGAAGGGTGCTTGTGTTGGTGGTGAACTGTCACCAACCAAGAAGTCCTCTGGAGCCTTCCTGTTTTCTCCGTACATTATATTGTACCTGAAAACGTTATTATAATGATAATAATATTTTAAAAAATTACTATTATTATTATTATCGCATAACAGACTTATTTTCATATTTGAAATAAAATGGAACATTACAGATAAAGTGAAAAGCTCACATCCTTGAGTGAATTGATTAAATGAGGCAATGAGACCATGGCGCCTTATGAAATAGATTCATTATTTAATAAGCGCTGCAGGAATTGAAATATTCAAAGTAAAAATAAGCGCTGCATAAACTGAAATATTTAAATAGAGAATAAGCGTTACACAATGGAGCAATTAGTTGCACCTGTTGGCCACCTCATAGACCACTTTGCCCTTTTTGGTGGTCTCCTCAATGGTGGGATAAGCCTCCCATAGGGATGACAAGGCCTGCTCGGGGTGCTCGAAGGAGGTCTGTAGACACGAGATGATGGCTGAACTATCCTTCAACATCACAATCTCCCCCGTCTGCTCATTCCTCACCATCAGTATCGGCACCTGGTAGTGGTAGTGGTTGGAGTGATGGCTTATTGACTTTAAGCTGAGTTTCGCCCAATATTATTACTCATTAATTTAAAACGTTATGATTCTCATATAATACTGCTTACTATTATGTGTGAACATTAATTAATATAAATATAAATTTGAATAATTTTTTTTGTAGAAAAATAATAATAATAATTGTGAAGAAGTGTGAATGAATGACCTTTTTGTAACCTTGAGTCCATTTGAGTTCCTTCCTAGTGAAGCTGTTTACCTCGACCAGGTCATAAGAGAAGCCATGGAAGTCCAGGAAGGCTCGTACCTGTACCATGTTGGGCCACATTCTTGATAGAAGTAGATATATTTTGCCTCTTTTAAAAATATTATGAGTACTACTTAAATTATTTTCATAATCCTCTTCATCATCATTGCCATTTCGCACCTTGCAGCAGAAAGGGCAGCTCTGGAACTGGAAGAAGGTGAGTTTGTACTTACTTTTGTCGGTGCTACTGCGAATTTTTCTAGTTGGCTCAACGTTCAAATAGTCCCTGTATTTTTTATTATCTTCCTCCAAAGCCAGAACATGAAAAACGGGATTTACAACGGAAGACAAAAAACTTTGCTTTCGGTAAATTTGATATGAAGTATAAATTCCAAAACCAGTAACACCAGCGGCGATTATTTTCAAATTATTATGACTCTTTCCAAGCGACCCCCAAGTTCCATAGTTGCTTGAGTTTATTTTATATGGTGTAGATTTTATAATTTTGATATTATTACTTTGAGCTAATAATTTACTATTAACTTTAAATTTAGAGCAAGTTTTAATCGCATTTAAACACCGAGAAGACATCGCAGTAGCAAACTTGATAACGAGTAGTATCTTAGCCACACTTTCTATAATATTTAAAGTCCACTTACGTAATTAAAACTTAGCCAAAACGGTTGCATGGATCTTTTTAAAAACTTATTATAATTTATCATTTTGAGTAAAAATTCCTGTAACTCAAGTTATTTCAAAAAAAGTAACTAGTTCAAATTTGATTTTTTATTTCAAAAGCCATTTGTTATTGATCTTCAGAATTGAAGCATTTTACAACATCGAAATTTATTTTTGGTTTTGAAAGTCAATTACACTTTTCTGGAAATTGCAAAAATAAAAATTCACGCACCAAAATGAATTTGTAAAACGACGAATATGGTTATTCAACTATTATGTTTTAATTCATTTTTGTGTGGAAGTTCCAAGAACAAGAACAATGTTTCTGTGTTATAATCATTAGTTAAAATATCAATTTTACTCCTGAGAGAAATAATCTACTTCAATCTAATCAGGGCATTTGTAGCCGGTTTTTTAGCAGTTTGTTCAAAGGCGATGCTATAAGCTACAAAGGCGAACCTATAAGCTACAAAGGCGAAACGAACTATGAATCATTTAGAAGCAGACGAAAATGGAAAGATCGAGAAAAGTTTACCAAGGTACTTCTTCTTGATGTAACTGGCGACAAAGTCGACGCTTTCACAGAAGGTGAGAATACTGGCTCCCAGCAAGAGGCTCATGGCCGAACCGATCTGACTGAATAGAACCAAGCCTGCAATCGTTTGTGTCTTTTCATTTGCATATATGCTTGTGTATGTATGCATATACGTCTTGTGTGTGTGTGTGTGTGTGTGTGTGTGTGTGTGTGTGTGTGTGTGTGTGTGTATGTGTGTGTGTGTGTTTGTATGCATAGATGGATTGTTGAATGGTCGAGTTATTGGGCGAGTTGACCCAGTCATAAACCTTCCAGCCACCACACCCACCCGTCATGGAAGGTCGCTGATGAATCTTTTTGTGTTTAAGCTCTTTGAAATAAACGTCCAACTTTATCATATTTTTCCTGTTAGTTGAAGCTTCCATCAGAAATTTTACGCTATATAAATGAGCTTTGAGCGTTTATAAACTGTACACTCAGCGCTACACAAATTAGTTGATTGTATTTTTAACTTTCAGGCTATAAAAATTGATTGACTACACTTGAAACGTTCACGAATCTGAACCAGATCCCTTTAAGAATAATTATTAATCTAATATTAAAATTTCAAACTTGACTAGAATGACGAATAACTTCACGAATCAATAATTATAGTACAATTCGTAGTTTCATAAATTTATAATTAAAAATAATTATTATAATTAGCTCAAAAAACCCCATCTTTTCACCTGAAGAACTCCGAATCTAGGTCATATTCTTGCGTGACCTTTTGCAGGTCTATTTTTAGTTCTTGAAAGTGTGTCAAAAGCTTCTGGAAGTTTTCGATGACGTCGTTATTGATTTGTTCCAGAACATTTAGGTACTGTTTGTAGACTAGTCTGACCACTTTCACGCTAGAAGCCTCTCTGGTGATATCAAGCTTTGATAACTCCCCCCTCAACTCCTCCATAACCTCCTGTTGCGTATAGCGCACTTCTTTTTGAATTTTTTTAAAATCTATTTCATTATTTTTGTGCCTTTTTTACTTAAATTATAATAATATATGTTGAGGGGCCTCGAAACTCTATAGGGTTAATGTCACTATAATAATATTCGTATTTGTATTGTATTTTATTGTATTGTATTGTTAAGGAGATGCTTGTGATAGTGGTGGCTGTGTGGTATATTGTTGGTGTGGTGATGGTAGTAGTGATCATGGTGTGGTGTGGCGTTGGTGTGGTGATGGTAGTGGTGGTGTGCTAGTGATAGTAGTGGTGGTGGTGGTGTGGTGGTATGGTGGTGTGGTAGTTATAGTAGTGGTGGTGGTGGTGTGGTGGTATGATGGTGTGGTAGTTAAAGTAGTGGTGGTGATGGTGTAGTGATGTAATAGTGATGATGGAGGTGACGGGTAGGAAGAAAAATAAATCTGAAAATATCCCAGTCATTGGCGCAAAATGTATTTTCAGAATAATTAATTCAAAGGTTGCCATGGAAACACACCATGTCGAGGAGCCGCTGAAAGAAGGGAGGGTAGGTGTGTGTTGAGTGCTTGAGTGCGAGAGAAATTATGTGTGAGTTTTTAATCGAGTTTTTATCGATAGATGGCAGGCTGAGCGCTACAACAGCTTCATAACTGGCCAAAAGGTTGTGACTCAGTGCAGACACCTGAGGGGGTGTGATGTGGCGTGGTTTGGTGTGGTGGTGTGGTGTGGTGTGGTTTGCGGTGTGGTGTGGTGTGTGGTGTGGTATGGTGTGGTGGAGTGGTGTGTGGTGTGGTGTGGTGTGGTATGGTGTGGTGGGGTGGTGTATGGTGTGATGTGGTTTGAATGAAAAAGGGTGATGGTGGAAGGGGCGAGGTATTGAAACAGGGACACCATCCAATTTACAGCTTGTTTTACAACAACCATGTGACAACATCCATCCATTTAAAAGTGAACTCCACAACAAGCACGTGACCACCTTGAAGATGTATTCTTCCAGCATTCTCCTGAGGCTGTGGTGTTCGGTGGTGGCTCTGTTGAGAGTGGCTGTTATGTTGGGTGAGGTGGTGAGAGTGTGCAAGAGCTGACTCTTGGTGGCGGAATGGCCAATGAAGCTTAAAAGCTTCTTAGCGAGATGGCGGCCATCCTGTTTGAACTGTTCTCGAACCTTCCACGCCTTGGCGGACACCGCTTGGAGGCTGGAAGGGTCGTTGATGGACTGGAAGGAAACTCTTGTGGCTGTTAGATACACCTCTAACATGGCAAACCGTTTGGCGGAAATGGTCATTGAAGTGCCCGTGACATCAGACGAGCCTGGCCAATCACACGCCTCGAAGTTAGAAGGAGCGAACGGAGACGAGCTCTGATTGGCTAAACCTGCCACGTAAGTTTCCATTTGCTTCAACGCCTGCAGCTTATCCAGCCAATCAGCTTTCGGGGAGATGTAGTTATTTATAGCCACAGACAGTTCCTCCACACTCTTATCGGTCCATATTCTAGAAGATTCTTCCAAACTTTCCAGGCATTTTCGTTCGACAGGTGTGAAGAGAAAATACTCCAGAGAGGTGTCACTGTAGATCATTCTGGAAGCCTCCTTCCTCCTGCTTGCCATGCCAACCACCTCAGTCACCGAGTGCTCCAGATGCCTCTGTGCAAATTGCGTGAAATGTTTTTTTAATTCAATTAAACAACCTTTCAAATATTTGTATTCTATATTAATATCGTTTCAATTTATTTCCAATTTAATTTGGATTTTTTCGAATTTAATTTGGATTTTTTCGAATTTTTCATGAGTATTCAAACAATTATACAAGTTTTATAAGTTAAAAGTATTTTAAAATTTTTTTTATTTCAAATTATTTCAAAAATTCATCTTTTTTGTGTTTTTTAAGCCAAAGAAATAATTTTTATATTATTTTTAAACACTGAATTATTATTATTTGAATTATTACAATAATTATTATTAAAATAATAATAATGATAATTTTTGAAAACTTTTTTCAAGTCCTCATCCAACCTTCGCTGTTTTTAGTTGAGCTTTCCTGATTCCCAGCAGAGTGGACGGAAAAAGGTCGTTGCAAGAGTAGTATTCGTGCCACCTGCTCCAACCCGACCATCTTTTTCCGGCTGCCTGCAAGGCATTTCCGGTCAGTTGAAGCGTGTTTTCGGTGGGGTGTAGACTATTTTTTGTTGGGTGTGAACTGTTTTTGATTTTTGAGCTTCCATTTTGGGTGGGAACTGTTTCCGTTTGTTGGTTGAGTTTGCTGATTGAAGAACACCACATCAACAATGACTTGATGCTAGAAACCACCACCACATCAACATTGTTGTTGTTGTTGTTGTGGATGTTGTTGTTGTGGATGTTGTTGTTGTTGTTGTGGATGTTGTTGTTGTGGATGTTGTTGTTGTTGTTGTGGATGTTGTTGTTGTGGATGTTGTTGTTGTGGATGTTGTTATTGTGGATGTTGTTGTTGTTGTTTTTGTGGATGTTGTTGTCGTAGGGGATGTCTTCGTTATTGTTTTCTTCGATGTTTTTATTTAAATTTATGAAACTTTTATTTTTTTCATGATTTTTCATATTATTATTATTATTATTATTATTATTATTATTATTATTATTATTATTATTATTATTATTATTATTATTATTATTATTATTATTATTATTATTATTATTATTATTATTATTATTATTATTATTATTATTATTATTATTATTATTATTATTATTATTATTATTATTATTCCTATCATTATTCCTATCATTATTATGTTCCCAGTCCACCATGGCAGAGTGCATGAACGGAAAGGGGTAGCCCACCTCGAGGATGGAACACAAAAGACTGGTGGAAGCATTAGCTAAGTCATCAATTTAGTTAATGAATTTCCTCGTTGATTGTTTGAACGAAAATTTAAAATTAATTAAAAACAAAATAAATAATTATTTATTTATTTTTATTTATTTTTAAAATATATTATTTTAATGAAAATGTTTTTTTAGAATAATTTTTTTTCAAATAAAAAATGTTTTTAAATAGAGAAATTATTTTTGTTAATATACATTTATTCGAATTAAATTAAAAATATTTATTAATATTTATTTCTCAGACACTTTGTTTCCAATAAAAATATCATTCAATAATTAAAAAAGAAAATTTTTTCAATAAACATTGGTTTCCATGGAAATGCTCAACCATTTGTTTCAAATTTATAAATATATTTCTTGATTATTAATTTTAATTAATAAATTAATTTCGTAATTAAGAGTTTTTAAAATACTTTATAATAATATCACTTGAAAAAGCTCACTTGGTCAGCCTTTCGAAGCTCACGAGGTACGGTTGTTGTAGCTTGACCAAAGAATCTTTGAACAAGAAATTATTTTTTAAAACCATCAAATCTTCCATTATCGCTTTGTCGTCTGTCGCCAGTTTGTGTTCCATGCTCAGAATTTCACTTTTAGTTTCGTTTTGCGCGCCAAAAACTTTGTAGTTTGTGAAGAGGTTTGCTTCCTCAATTGAAAAATCTCCATTTATTTCTTTTTTTTCGTTTTTTCCTTTTGCAGTTGTCTGCTTGCTCTTTCTGCTTGTTTTTCTTTTCAACTCAACTTCACCATCATCATCATCATCATCATCATCATCATCATCATCATCATCATCATCATCATCATCATCATCATCATCATCATCATCATCATCATCATCATCATCATCATCATCATCATCATCATCATCATCATCATCATCATCATCATCATCATCACCATCATCATCATCATCGTCACCATCATCATCGTCATCATCATCATCATTATCATCGTCATCATTTTCACCAACAGCGTTATAATTATCATCATTTTTATCATCTTCACCATCATCATCACTATCATCATCATGATCTTCATCATTACCACAACCGTCAGCATCATCAAAACTTCCACCAAAGAGTTGGTGTATTCTTTCCAAAGATTCCAAATATTTCTGAATAACTTTCAAAAAGTTGAGCGCTTTCAGTATTTCCTTGTCAGCTGACTTTATTTCCACCTTCTCCCTCGCTTCCATCGCCGTCTGGTAATCTTTCTTCAGTCTCACATCTGTAAAGAAGATAGGCCTTTCAACTACAATACAATACAATACAATACAATACAATACAATACAATACAATACAATACAATACAATACAATACAATACAATACAATACAATACAATACAATACAATACAATACAATACAATACAATACAATACAATACAATACAATACAATACAATACAATACAATACAATACAATACAATACAATACAATACAATACAATACAATACAATACAATACAATACAATACAATACAATACAATACAATACAATACAATACAATACAATATAATACAATACAATACACTACAATACAAAACAATACAATAAAATAAGATAAAATAAAATAAAATACAATACAATACAATAAAATACAATACAATACAATACAATACAATACAATACAATACAATACAATAAAATACAATACAATACAATACAATACAATACAATACAATACAATACAATACAATACAATACAATACAATACAATACAAAACAATAAAATACAATACAATAAAATACAACACAATACAATACAAACAAAACAAAATAATACAATGCAATATTATACAATACAATACAATATAAGACAATACAATACAATACAATACAAGTACGAATATTATTACAGTGGCATTAACCCCGTAGAGTTTCGAGGCCACATCTTCATATATTATTCTATATTCTTTTTCTCCAACCACAACAACACCATCGTCTCCCCCCAGCGACAACACACCCGATCCCAACAAGAACAACAAACTTGCAGATACTTTCAATAAACCTTTCACAACCTCATTCCAGCCCTGGGGTTCTCCAACAACTCCAAACCACTCAAAATCACGAACAACCCTAAAACATCCAAAGTTATACCCCCCCCCCCCCAGTTTCAAAATTCTCTCCACCAACCCTGCTCCCCCCCTCCCCATCAACTCTAAAACTCCCACCCCAACCACAACAACCCCTCTGCCATACCCCAAAATATCTCACCAATGCCAAAATCCCCAAAACCCCCAAACCCCTCAAAAGCCCTCACCATTTTTAAAACCTCCCACCAAACCACTCACAGGCCTGTTCATTGTTGCTTTTGAACTTTTGTAGGTTAATCTTGGCGAGCTTGGCGAATGAGATTTCTTCCGTGAAGGTGACCTCGTTACAGGGGGAGGGGCACCTGTCAATCAAATCACTCAGCTGCTCCTCTTGGGGGAGGGGGGGGCGTTGTGATTGGTGGATTGAAAATGGTTAAAATTGGAAAATCATTTTTATGATGGGAGGAAAAAGATGGATGGATGGGTGTGGATGTGGTGAGGGTGAAACTGGAAGTGAAAAAGTGAATTTAAAAAACATACAAGACAAACAACAACAACAACAACAACAAAAGCCAATCACAACAACTACATCATCACACCAGCACCAGAAGCAACAATAAATTTACGAACACAATATGACCCCCGCAAAACCCCAAAAGAACCACAACAACAACCACAACCTCCAAAGCCTCACCAAAACCACCACAACTACCACCAAAACCCCTACAACACCCCCCCCCCTCTTCCTTCCCTTCTTCCCAGACCCCCAACAACCTCCACAACTACCACCCACCTGTGTCCTCCAGCCTGGCACATTCAAAAGACTGAGTTATGTTGCATACTTCGACTCCATCCTCCATCCCACCATCTCCCACCTCACCATTCTCCACTCTATCATCTTTTATCCCATCTTTCATTCCACCATCTTCCATCCCATCCACCACTCCACCACTCACCCTTACACTAGTTTCCACCACCTCACCCTCCACCAAACCTCCTTCAACATTCCTTCCATTCCTTCCACCACCATGCTCACCATTCTCTTTTCCACCTTTTTCTTTTCTTTCATTTCCTCCAACTTCCTTCCTTCCATCACCACCCACCCAAACTTCCTTCCTTCCATCACCACCCACTCCAACTTCCTTCCTTCCATCACCACCCACTCCAACTTCCTTCCTTCCATCACCACCCACTCCAACTTCCTTCCTTCCATCACCACCCACTCCAACTTCCTTCCTTCCATCACCACCCACCCAAACTTCCTTCCTTCCATCACCACCCACTCCAACTCCCTTCCTTCCATCACCACCCACTCCAACTTCCTTCCTTCCATCACCACCCACTCCAACTCCCTTCCTTCCATCACCACCCACTCCAACTTCCTTCCTTCCATCACCACCCACTCCAACTTCCTTCCTTCCATCACCACCCACTCCAACTTCCTTCCTTCCATCACCACCCACTCCAACTTCCTTCCTTCCATCACCACCCACTCCAACTCTCTTCCTTCCATCACCACCCACTCCAACTCTCTTCCTTCCATCACCACCCACTCCAACTTCCTTCCTTCCATCACCACCCACCCCAACTTCCTTCCTTCCATCACCACCCACTCCAACTTCCTTCCTTCCATCACCACCCACTCCAACTTCCTTCTTTCCATCACCACCCACTCCAACTTCCTTCCTTCCATCACCACCCACTCCAACTTCCTTCCTTCCATCACCACCCACTCCAACTTCCTTCCTTCCATCACCACCCACACCAACTTCCTTCCTTCCATCACCACCCACTCCAACTTCCTTCCTTCCATCACCACCCACTCCAACTTCCTTCCTTCCATCACCACCCACTCCAACTTCCTTCCTTCCATCACCACCCACCCCAACTTCCTTCCTTCCATCACCACCCACTCCAACTTCCTTCCTTCCATCACCACCCACTCCAACTTCCTTCCTTCCATCACCACCCACTCCAACTTCCTTCCTTCCATCACCACCCACTCCAACTTCCTTCCTTCCATCACCACCCACTCCAACTTCCTTCCTTCCATCACCACCCACCCCAACTTCCTTCCTTCCATCACCACCCACACCAACTTCCTGTCCACTCATTTTTTCCTTTTTTTCCACCTCAACATTGGAACACCCACATTTGGCTTTGAGGGCTTGTCGTTTGGCCGCGACCAGGCATTGAGACCTTGGCAACCCACCCTCCACGCATGCGCTATAGGGAGGAGGAAGGTTGTGGTGTTTAGTGGTTGCTATGGCGACGAGGGTGTGGGTTCCTGGGGGAACAGAAAATCCCCATTCGTTCACCATCGGAAACTCTTCTGGGGCGTGAACCAAGACCTGGTGGTGGTGAAAAAGGGGAAGAGGAAAAAAAGGAAGAAAAAGAAAAAAAAAAGGAAGAAGAAGAAGAAGAAGAAGAAGAAGAAGAAGAAGAAGAAGAAGAAGAAGAAGAAGAAGAAGAAGAAGAAGAAGAAGAAGAAGAAGAAGAAGAAGAAGAAGAAGAAGAAGAAGAAGAAGAAGAAGAAGAAGAAGAAGAAGAAGAAGAAGAAGAAGAAGAAGAAGAAGAAGAAGAAGAAGAAGAAGAAGAAGAAGAAGAAGAAGAAGAAGAAGAAGAAGAAGAAGAAGAAGAAGAAGAAGAAGAAGAAGAAGAAGAAGAAGAAGAAGAAGAAGAAGAAGAAGAAGAAGAAGAAGAAGAAGAAGAAGAAGGAGAAGAAGAAGAAGAAAAGGAAGAAGAAGAAGAAGAAGAAGAAGAAGAAGAAGAAGAAGAAGAAGAAGAAGAAGAAGAAAAAGAAGAAGAAGAAGAAAAGAAAAATGGGAGAAGAAGAGGAGGAAATTGAAGAGGAGAAAAGGGGGGAAGAAGGAGAGGAGAAGGAGAGAGAGGAGAAAAAATGGAGAGAGGGAGAGGAGAAAGTGGAAGAAGAAAAAATATAAAATAAAGAGAAAAAGAAAAAGAAAAAGAAAAGAAAAAGAAAAGAAAAAGAAAAGAAAAGAAGATAAAAATTTATAAATATTAATTTTTGTAATTATCATTCATTTATGTTGTTATTTATTTTTTTATAGTCTTTATTGAATCAAATGCAGACAAACGCTGAAAATGGCACAGAACATGGTGAACAATCGAAATGAAAGAAAAAAACTAAAATCAACAATAACTGAATGTCATAAGAATTGTCAAGTGTCTGTTGCAAGAGATCAAAAACTGACTATAGAATCAAATTTATAAATCTCAAAATTAAGAATTGAGTCATAGTTTATATTGAATGACTATTGAAGAATGTTTCATCAAATTAACCAAAACTGGAATGTTAAAAGGTTCTAAGAAATTCAAAAGCAGAATTGTCTATTAAATCAAATTAATGAGTCTTAACATTTGAGAATTTAATCATGTGTTAAAACCATATAACATAACTATGAAGAGTTATTTCAAGTTATTTCTTCTTTTCTGCTCAGCCATTTCTCATATTCACAGGGATACCACAATTCCTTGCAATGCTTTCAACACTCGTCAACCAACGCCTACATAAATACTGTTTGCCAAATTACTCAACAAGAAAGTAAACAAGTGTTGAAAGGCATTGCAAAAATTTGTGGTATCCTGACGGACTTACGAATTTGAGAAATGGCTGAAGAAGAAAAAGACATTGCTGTAAAATTGTCAACCAATCGGCTACAAGGATACCGTTTGCCAACTTTAAAAAAAAGAAAGTGAGCGAGTGTTGAAAGCATTTCAAGGAATTGTGGTATCCAGACAAACTTCCTTGTGAATATAAAAAATGGCTGAAAAAGAAAATAAAAGAAAAAAATAAAAAAAACGTTTGTCTGTAATTGATTCAATAAAGACTATAAAAAATGTCTGTATTTCAAACGAAAAAATGGCGGATTCGGCAATCTCTTAAAAATCTTTCCAAAATTTTCATAATCAGCAAAAGACGAATTAATTCATTTATAACTAATATTTGAAGCTTTAAATTTCAAATAGTTAATAAAAATACTTTAAATAAAGAAAATTAAAGTAACGGCCATACACGCTTTCGCGAAACCGGAAAATCAAATAATTTATGTTATTTTTTTAATTTTCTTCAGTTATTATTTTGTTATTTTGTTTTATTCAACCTTGATGCCTGCGTTGTTGTTGCTTCTGCCGTTGTACTCGTAGGTTTCAAGGTTCAATATCAACTTCAGAGAGGATCGGGAGCCTGGATGAGAAGGTGTGAGACGGGCAAGAAGGAGTTGAGAGTGAGGAAAAGAAGTTAGAAAAAATTAAGATTAGTTGAGAGGCGTTTAGGTGAATTTAGGGAAGTAAGGAGGAGCTAGAAGGAGTAGGAAAAAGTATGAAGGAGTTAAGGGAAGTTAGTAAGATTTGAGATAAGTTAAGAAAATTGAAAAAAAATTTGAAAGAGTAATGAAAAGGTAGGAAAAGTAAGAAAGAGTGAGAAAGAATAAGGAAGAGTTAGGAAGAATAAGGAAGAGGTAGGAAGAATAAGGAAGAGGTAGGAAAAATAAGAAGGAGGTAGAAAGAATAAGGAGGAGGTAGAAAGAATAAGGAGGAGGTAGGAAGAATAAGGAGGAGGAAGGAAGAATAAGGAGGAGGTAGGAAGAATAAGAAGAAGGTAGGAAGAATAAGGAGGAGGTAGGAAGAATAAGGAGGAGGTAGGAAGAATAAGGATGAGGTAGGAAGAATAAGGAGGAGGTAGGAAAAATAAGAAGGAGGTAGAAAGAATAAAAAGGAGGTAGGAAGAATAAGGAGGAGGTAGGAAAAATAAAAAGGAGGTAGGAAGGAAGAATAAGGAGAAGGTAGGAAGAATAAGGAGAAGGTAGGAAGAATAAGGAGAAGGTAGGAAGAATAAGGAGGAGGTAGGAAGAATAAGGAGGAGGTAGGAAGAATAAGGAGGAGGTAGGAAGAATAAGGAGGAGGTAGGAAGAATAAGGAGGAGGTAGGAAGAATAAGGAGAAGGTAGAAAGAATATGGAGGAGGTAGGAAGAATAAGGAGGAGGTAGGAAGAATAAGGAGGAGGTAGGAAGAATAAGGAGGAGGTAGGAAGAATAAGGAGGAGGTAGGAAGAATAAGGAGAAGGTAGGAAGAATAAGGAGGAGGTAGGAAGAATAAGGAGAAGGTAGGAAGAATAAGGAGGAGGAAGGAAGAATAAGGAGGAGGTAGGAAGAATAATGAGAAGGTAGAAAGAATATGGAGGAGGTAGGAAGAATAAGAAGGAGGTAGAAAGAATAAGGAGGAGATAAGAAGAATAAGGATGAGGTAGGAAGAATAAGGAGGAGGTAGGAAGAATAAGGAGGAGGTAGGAAGAATAAGGAGAAGGTAGGAAGAATATGGAGGAGGTAGGAAGAATAAGGAGGAGGTAGGAAGAATAAGGAGAAGGTAGGAAGAATAAGGAGAAGGTAGGAAGAATAAGGAGGAGGTAGGAAGAATAAGGAGGAGGTAGGAAGAATAAGGAGAAGGTAGGAAGAATAAGGAGAAGGTAGGAAGAATAAGGAGAAGGTAGGAAGAATAAGGAGAAGGTAGGAAGAATAAGGAGAAGGTAGGAAGAATAAGGAGGAGGTAGGAAGAATAAGGAGGAGGTAGGAAGAATAAGGAGGAGGTAGGAAGAATAAGGAGGAGGTAGGAAGAATAAGGAGGAGGTAGGAAGAATAAGGAGAAGGTAGAAAGAATATGGAGGAGGTAGGAAGAATAAGGAGGAGGTAGGAAGAATAAGGAGGAGGTAGGAAGAATAAGGAGGAGGTAGGAAGAATAAGGAGGAGGTAGGAAGAATAAGGAGAAGGTAGGAAGAATAAGGAGGAGGTAGGAAGAATAAGGAGAAGGTAGGAAGAATAAGGAGGAGGAAGGAAGAATAAGGAGGAGGTAGGAAGAATAATGAGAAGGTAGAAAGAATATGGAGGAGGTAGGAAGAATAAGAAGGAGGTAGAAAGAATAAGGAGGAGATAAGAAGAATAAGGATGAGGTAGGAAGAATAAGGAGGAGGTAGGAAGAATAAGGAGGAGGTAGGAAGAATAAGGAGAAGGTAGGAAGAATAAGGAGGAGGTAGGAAGAATAAGGAGGAGGTAGGCAGAATAAGGAGGAGGTAGGAAGAATAAGGAGAAGGTAGGAAGAATAAGGAGGAGGTAGGAAGAATAAGGAGAAGGTAGGAAGAATAAGAAGGAGGTAGGAAGAATAAGGAGGAGGTAGGAAGAATAAGGAGAAGGTAGGAAGAATAAGGAGGAGGTAGGAAGAATAAGGAGGAGGTAGGAAGAATAAGGAGGAGGTAGGCAGAATAAGAAGAAGGTAGGAAGAATAAGGAGGAGGTAGGCAGAATAAGGAGGAGGTAGGAAGAAGAAGGAGAAGGTAGGAAGAATAAGGAGGAGGTAGGAAGAATAAGGAGGAGGTAGGAAGAATAAGAAGAAGGTAGGAAGAATAAGGAGGAGGTAGGCAGAATAAGGAGGAGGTAGGAAAAATAAGAAGGAGGTAGAAAGAATAAGGAGGAGGTAGGAAGAATAAGGAGAAAGTAGAAAGAATGAGGAGGAGGTAGGAAGAATAAGAAGGAGGTAGGAAGAATAAGGAGGAGGTAGGTAGAATAAGGAGGAGGTAGGCAGAATAAGGAGGAGGTAGGAAGAATAAGGAGAAAGTAGAAAGAATGAGGAGGAGGTAGGAAGAATAAGAAGGAGGTAGGAAGAATAAGGAGGAGGTAGGAAGAATAAGGAGAAGGTAGGAAGAATAAGGAGGAGGTAGGAAGAATAAGGAGGAGGTAGGAAGAATAAGGAGGAGGTAGGAAGAATAAGGAGGAGGTAAGAAGAATAAGAAGGAGGTAGGAAGAATAAGGAGGAGGTAGGAAGAATAAGGAGAAGGTAGAAAAAATAAGGAGAAGGTAGGAGAAAAAAGATGATGAAGGAATAAGGTTCATTTCCAACGAAACCTTTCTTTCCACTTATAACACCCCCCCCCCCCCCTATAACCCCTCCCCCCTACCACCCCCCCACCTGGCTGGTAAACCTGTTTGATGTTTCTGCGGTTCCAGTTGAAGGTGTAACACACATGGAAGAAACCCAGAATCCTGACTTTAAAGTCTTTCTCAAGGTCACACGACTCTCCCGACCAATCACAACTGGGCATTCGTTTTAGTTGAAGTTGTTGTTGTTGATTTTGTTGTTGAGGTTGTTGTTGATGTTGTTGTTGTTGTTTATCTTGAGCGCCTGAGGATAGGTCTCAGATACGCTAAAGCTGGTTGTGGAAGGCGCACGAGTTCATCATAGGAGGCTCCGATGTTGTGGCAGAAGCGGGCCATTGCGAAGGCTAGGAATTTGAACCAGAGGTGTTTGGCTGGTTCGACCTCTTTCTCACAGAGTCGACTCTGTTTTTTCTGTGAAGTGCAGCCATCGGCGGAGGCTTGGGTGGTGTCCACTCCGAAACCTGACCAGATCAGTCAGTTCTGCCTTGTTAAGGGTGCTCTCATTGATTTGACTTGTGTTGGTGGTGTAAAGGTCCAGGAAAATCAAAAGATTAGAGCTTTTCCGAACTACCACAAAGCTAACTGGGCCAGGTTCCAAGAAATTGTAATGGAGTCCCTCACTGAGCTGGCTGCTGAAGAGGTTCCCTCGAAGAAGCTCTTCATCTTCACAGAAGCTTTGAAGAAAGCAGCCTCAATGACCATACCGCTCAGAGTTCTCAGGACAAATGAAACTCCTTACATGAACGACAAAATCAAGTGTCTCATGAAAGAGACGTACCCCAGAGCAGGCTTTCTACCAGGACGAGCTCCAAAGTGCTCTTAAGCAGATTAAAGGGGACAAAGCAGGGGGTCCAGATGAAATAGCACCAGACCTTCTCAAGCACCTTCCAGCCGACTTTGAGGTAGAACTACTCAAAATTCTTAACCACAGTTGGATCGAAGGCTGGTGCCCTCAGTCTTGGAGAGACGTGGTCATTATCCCGTTTCTCAAAAAAGATAGACCCACAGTCGGTAGAAAGTTACCGGCCCATTGCCCTCACATCAAACATCTGCAAGCTACTTGAGAGAATGATTGTAAACCGTCTCTCATGGTGGTTTGAGGAGCATTCCTTGCTGAGCCCATGGCAAGCCGGGTTCCGGAAGGGTCGAAGCACAGCGGACCAATGCCTCCGCCTATCACAACATATCTCTGACTGAATCCAGTCGTCTGAGAGACTACGGACAGAAATGACCCTGTTCGACTTCAGCAAAGCCTATGATAGGGTCTGGAGAACAGGTCTGCTGCAAAAGATGCACCTTCTAGGTATCCCGGCTCGCTTCCTGGTGTGGATCAGTTCGTGGCTGACGAGCCGACAAGCCCGTGTCAGGGTCAATGCCAAAGTTGGACGATCGAGAACTTTCAAAGAAGGTCTCCCACAAGGATCAGTATTGTCCCCCTTGCTCTTTGTCATATATATTAATGATCTCCTCATGCAATTTGAAGACACAACCCTCGTGAGTGCCTATGCCGATGACCTGGCGATTGCATGCAGTGGAAGGAGTAAAATAGATATGACAAAGAAGCTCCAAAAAGAAGTTGACAAGATAGTGAAGTGGAGTGATGATGCTCGTCTCACACTTAATACAAACAAGTGTGAGGGCTCTTTCTTCAGCCTATGCACAGCTGAAGCGTCATGGCAGCCGCATATTACAATCAGAGGTTTACCCCTTTCCTTCAACGCGCTCTTACCTTTTTAGGCGTTCAATACGACCGACAGCTCACTTTCAGTGAGCACGCTAAAAAGGTATGCCAAGCTATGACCAAAATGACGAATATTCTCCGTGCCCTTGGGGGCACAACTTGGGGATGGCGACCAGCAGAGTTGAGAACAATCTACATCGCTATTCAAAGATCTTTGGCCGAATATGGTTCACAGGCCTGGGCTCCCTGGTTGTCGAAATCCAACCTAGGGAAGCTCGAAAGTGCCCAGCTGAACGCAGCTGGAGCCATCACTGGTCACCTTAGATCAACCTCTGGAGAATTCGTTCTAAAAGAGGCACATCT